>JARJEC010161918.1:0-12940 GCA_030264575.1 Tachinus sp. AB-2021 | reverse complement strand
CGCGACGGCTGGCCCTTTCAACGAAATCCTACCTTTAGTGAGACTGAGACGTTTCCATAGAGAACTGCCTTCCAAACGAGTGGCAGACTATACTTTTTCTACTACTACAACTTGATTATAAAAATTATATCAAAGCAGTATGAAGAATGCCGATTGTAGTCAATTTGTTTGCTAAAAAACAGCAAATTTTTATCTAATTATCTATCTACAAAAGAAATTTCTCAAACATTTTAAGGTTTGTGGGGTATCTGCAATGGTTTGGGCTGGCATACTATTTAACGGTCGTACATAATTAGTTTTTATATGAAATGAGTCGCCACAAGCAACAAGATAATATATTCTTATATTACAAAGGAAAACTTATTGTACCTATATTCAAGCATTTGCTGAACATTGTCATAGCTGCATTGAGAAATGTAAATATTTAATGTTATAAATGGCTTGAAAAAAAGCTTTCATCTCAATCCTATTAACTCTTTAATGCCCGTCTCCGTCTTAAGATGAACTTTATCTAATAACACATGTTATGAGATTCTAATATTTAAATTTTTTTAAACCTTTAGTTTAATATAAACTGTAATTCAAAAACAACTCTCACTCGTAAATAGTTGTTTGTGCACTATAAAAGTTGATTGGCTTTGTATCTTTGTATCTTGCACATTCAAAATTGAGAAACATAGAAAATATAAATAAAATATTGTCAAAATCTTATTTTTTTGTAAATTAAAATGATTAAAAAACAACTGCCCAGGAAAATAATATTTACGAGTCCAATAGGTGATACCGTTTGGAGGTAAACTTGAGCAGTTAAATAAAATGCAATAGTCATGAAATTATACAAAACTTAATTTTTTTTACTAAAACTAACAAACTGTATTCAAATTATTAAAACTGACTAAAAACAAAGTATATGTATTATTGGAGTTGACGATAAGACCATACTTTTTAATCATATCTGCAGTTCGAATAATGATTCCAAGAGTTGCACGACATGAGATTGATTTTAATACTAACTTTAATACAATTTGTATAGTTATACTATGCATATACAAAAAATGTATAAAAATGCTAGTGTGAAATTGCAATTTTCATCTCCTTAGCTTGGTGTGCTGATGAGATGTGCATACCTCAAAGCACGTATCTGTATCAAACGCCATTAAAAGTTTGAAAATGATGATTGCAATTCTACATTACTAATTCATTTTGTATTTGATTAATGCAATTGTGATTTCTTTTTAATTAGAACAAGTTCTATTTTTTTTGGAATTTTATTCTGTTTCAAACCTAATTAACAAAGTAATTAAATGATTTGCTTTAGCAATAATAATAGCACAAACTGATAAACTAAACAAATACAAAAAATATTATACTAATACTTATTGTACTTTCCTTGGTTCTGCTCTCAAAAAGACAGAAAACTATGGTATTCCAAAATATTTTATGAGAAAAGAAATATATTCAATTTCATAAAAAAATAATATTCAAAGAGATGCGCCACATGAATTTTATTCTGCTACAAACCTAATTAACGGAGTTATTAAATGATTTCCTTTAGCAATAATAATAGCACAAACTTTTAAACTAAACAAATACAAATAAACATTATATTAATATTTATTGTACGTTCTTTGGTTCTGCTCTCAAAAAGACAGAAAACGATGGTATTCCTAAATATTTGTATCATAAAAAAATAATATTCATAGGAGATGCGCCACAAATAGATATTTCTACTAATTTTTAGCTCTTTAGTCATTGCACTGATTGGTTGCACCGTTCAAGTAAGCGGCAGTATTAACAACAACTGTAATAAATACCAATTAAACACTCAAAATCTTTTTTGTTTTAAATTAGTACACAATAACTTTCTTACACTAAAAATTGAGCATTAAAATAAATTGTTCGAGAATAGGAACATATACCAAAAGAAAGAATACAAAACTAAATCTGAAGCATTGCCAAAAGATTAGCAGTGTATTACTGCAAGCGGAGTGGATTTAAGTTCATGAAAATACAATTGATATTTTAGTTTTAGTTAATTTGTTAATTTAAATAGCACTTAAATTGTTTTAAATCAATTAAACTGCAAAGAAATATATGAATTTTATAAAAGCAACGAAATGCTGTAATTAAGTGTTAATATGAAGATTATATAAAATTTGTAAATGATTTAGTAGATCATTGAAACAAATGTAAAATAGATTATATAATAATAATTAACATTGTTTAAACAATTAAGATAGTATAAATTAGAATGTACTATAATCGTGTTAATTGTCATTTAGATGATATTAAACTTTCTCAATCTGACAAGACAGGTGAACGAAGATGCGTGTTTTACAGTAATAATCGCCTTGTCAGATCAAATTGCAAACATTTATGCAAATTTGAGGTTTGAAAACGGCCTATAATTACTTATGGAAACTTCTGGAGCAATCACCAACTTTCATCGTTAATAATATTCTTATTACAAGTTTGTAGAATGTTTAAAATAGTTAGGCAGTTTAGCCATTGACAAGAAAGACATTAAACCGCAAAGTAATACCATTGATTAATAATAGAATTATTACACTTTATCAAATGATATGCAAAATAAAAATAGAATAATAAAATTATAACTCATAGTAATCTATGACCTATCTAATAATGGCTTCGCGGGTTACTATTTCTTCACGAAATGAAGCAATCATTTACCATTATTAACGTGCTCTTTAAAACAAAAATGTTATCTTTGCAGGGATAAAATGTATTAAATTAATGTTTGTGATTTATATTACTTAAATGAAACAATTAAATTTTGTCTTTTTTAAAACATAATAACAATAACAAATAATTAAAAGTATCAGTAAAATCCATGTTTAATAAGAAAATTAAGATAATTTCAATATTATTTGTAACAATAAATTTTATGGTAAAACATTGTATTTTACATTTGTTATTATATTATTCGTTGCAGTAACTAATCAATAAACTCTCATTATTACATTAAATCAATTTTCTGATGAAATAGAATATGTATGTAACTTAATTACTTATATAATAATGTAAATAAATAGTCCATTTTGAAATATTGAAATATTGTTAAATTAGGTTTCTAAACTTACACAGAATAGGTGTTAATAAATATTAGCAACCAGATATAATTATAATTTCTAACCGTTTATTTTACTCTTTACACGAGAATCTCACTTTCCAATTCACACACACACTAATAAATTAACTATGTTGCTAATAACAGAGTGGTAAGTAGTAATAAACATAAATTAATATTTAATTCCACGATTGAAAAATGCACATATTCGAAACGTTGTCAGTTGTAATGTATTGGAAAATAAATTTCAAATAGAACTAAAAGTACTTATTAAAATTGATTTAACTAATTATTTGTTAATTTAAAGAATAATTATATTATAACTATCTATTTAATTTTGAATTTAAAATGGATTTAATCCAGTTAAATCGGATTGATTATGATTAATTGAAAAATAATCTTTTTATTTGAATTTTATTAAATATGCGAAATGGTTGTGAAATTTTGAAAACGTTGAGCAAATTATAGAAAACACAAACATTTCCGATATTTTGTAGAATGTTGAGAAAAATAAACAAGAACTTGAAAAAATCAGAGAAATGTGCCGGAACTATTATACAAAATATTTTTTGCAAAATGTTACCAAAATTGAATGACACTTATTGGATTTTGTATTATTTTTTAATATATTGAAAAGTTTTATGTAATTTCTTCACATTTTTTCACAGAAATATGTTTTAGAAAACAAAAATTATTTTTTTAAGATTTTGCAATATTTTCAATTATTTTTTTTCAAAGATCTTCAATATTTTAAAACAACCAATACTCGAGTTAGATGAAAAATACATATTACTAATAATATTTTTAAATGATTATGTCACGTATAACGTTTGCTTATACATAATATAAATTGTGTAAAAATAAATGATAAAAAGAGAAATTGTTGTTTTTTGTAATAATTCATGAAATTTTATAAAAATTAACAATTAAGAAAAAACATTTTACTAAAATAAAATAAGTTTTAAGCACGTTTTTAAATTAAGATTATTAATAAACCGAAACGTGCTCACGTATTTCAACTATATAAATAGAAAAAGAATAAATTCTAAGCTATTGAATAACCTGAAAAATGTATTTATACCTGTGCATTTTACTAGCTTCCAATATTGTTGGAGGATTGGGTTGTATATGCCCATTATATTATAAACCAATTTGTGGAAATAATGGAAAAATCTATGGCAATCTATGCGAACTAAACTGTGAAGCCAATACAACACCACTATTACAATTAAGAAATGAAAGTTTTTGTCAAACTAAGAACTGTGGAAAATGTTCTAAACCTGTCTGCGCTTCTAATGGAAAAACTTATTCAAATGATTGCGCCTTTAATAAAGCTGCTGCAAAATTGAATTACTGCATATACATAGTGCATGATGGAAAATGTTGTAAATGTCCAGATACTTATGACCCAGTTTGTGCTGTTGATGGTAAACACAGTAAATTTCTGCAAAATGCAAAGTGTTAAGATTGAAGAAGCTAAATTATGCAAAGCCACTAGTTGTGGGTGTACCAAGGAATTAAATTATATTTGTGGTTCTGATGGAATTAACCATTCAAATCCTTGCATGTTTAATTGTGCATTGATAGCAAATCGTTCGTTAATTGTCAATAATGTTGGCAAATGTGGCACTAATTGTTGCAATTGTGGATATGAATATAATTTGTTATGCGGATCTGATGGTTTTACGTATAATGATGAATGTGAATTGGAATGCGCAAAAAGTTATGGAAAGCCAGATTTGATTGTAAAGAATACGGGAAGATAATACAATTGTAATTTACATCTAGATTGCAAATATATTTTGTGTGTAGATCTTATTTTTATAGATATATTTATTTTAGTTTACTTGACATAAGTGAATATCTAGGCGAGTTTAGTTTTTTTGTACACTTGCTTATTTTTTACAATTTTTTTAAATTTTATGAATAAAATTAAGTTTTAATACATTATGGGATTTAAATTAACCGTCACAGAATTAATTTAGTTTAAAGAATCTATCGCCAGACAGAAAGCTAGCATGGCAACAGCAAATGTAATGAAGTTAGCTTTGTAGATGTATGTTGATTTTTAGATACAATATTTTAATTCAAAAACCGCGATCTGTTGTAACAAAACTGCAAGTACTAGTTCTTTAAAACTAGTCAAACCTTCATAATTTTGCGTCTAGACCTTCTATCGATATAATTATCGATGATAATAATAATAATCGATAAAGNGACATACAGACAGGACAGAAATTTTTCTAATGGTGAATTTGGTGTCTCCAATGTTTAAAATGAAAAAATATTATAAAACGGGATAATTTTAAGCATTCTACAAACAAAACCTTTATTTTATTTATATAGATAAGTATTAGATTTATTTTTATACTCCCATTAAAGATGGCTACGTCAGGTAGAAAATAATTTTAATAAAATTGCTGTTCGAAGGATTTGAACCCCAAACCCTTCGAACACGAAGCGAGTACGCTACTACCTACGCTTCGGACGGTTTTGCTATCGCTGCATATAATGTATGACAGATGAACCGAGTCCAATTTTGGGTAGTTGTAGATATTTAATAGAAAAACTATCTTTGCCATAATTAAGTTTATGTACCAATATCAAATAATTATAAAATATTATTTGGTTTTATTTTTTTTTTCATAAGCCGCCATCTGTTGAACAAAACTACTTGTTTTTTAAAACCACACAAACCTTCATAACTTTGAGTCAAAACCTTCTATCGATATAATTTATAGCCTAGATTTTAAGTCTAGGTTAGTTATAAGTACTGTAAAGATTTCAAAGCTCTATCATAAGCCATAACTGAACCAACCTCCTACAAAATATCTAAGACATATAGACAAACAGACAGACTGACAGAAATTTTTCTGATGGTGAATTTGGTGTCTCCAATGTATAAAACAAAAAAATATCATAATACGGGGTGATATTAAGCATTGTACTGACAAAATATTTATAGATATAGATAACAATAAAAAATGATAGTTAACAAAAAATAAATATTATATAATAAAAATTTGCAAAATTTTCAATATTTTCACAAAGCGATTGAAAGATTAAAAAATTGAGAAATATTTAAGAGTATTGATAAATGTTACAAAATGTTTTAAGAATTAAAAATAAATTGTTGGATTCTTTTCTGCAAAATATTTATAAAACATAAATAGAAGATCAGAACATCGTGGGTGCAGAATCTACAAGATTAGCACGGAAGCATCGAACTATTTAAGAGCAATAACCTCAACATTTCCAATTCACTGTGATGGTTGGTAAAATACTACCGAAGATAATATTATAATAAGAAAAAATGTTCCAAAATATCAATATTAAATGAACAAATAAACAAATTTTGCTATTCATTTAAAGCGTAGATCCTTAAAAACTCAAGTAAACGGTTTGGTTTCGGTTTCAATTTATAGGTATGGTTCTTATTCTGGTTTAAACATTTTAAATTATGAGGGTTCAGAAACTAAAAATAATGAGTAGTTGTTTATTTGAAAATTGCAGTAGAAGAAATAGTAGATAGTGTATAATTTTTATATTTGTTGATGCAAAGTCACAGCCGGGAAGATATAAAGTAGGACCCATGACCTTATATTTTGATTTGTTGTGGACTAAAAAAAGTTTATCAGAAGTAATTGTTCAAATGTGCAAATATGCAATTGTTAACGAGAGGTCCCGTTGCTCTGATCTAAAATGTAATATTACACAAGCGGAAGACGATGAATTCGCCACACAAGACGTCAAAACAAAATAAGCTACCCGTTTTATAATAAATAAAGGTACAGCAAAGACAACATAAACTGAATTAACGCTGATTTTACCTTCGGGCGGTGGATATAATTTTCTCTAGACCTTTTTTGTGTTATGCGTTCTTTTTTAACGTTTTCCATAGGACAATCTATATTCCCTTACTATTACTACTATTTTGTGTACATGCAAATATACAGACACATGATTGGTGCGTTTAGGCACGGTCTTTTATTACCTTCACTTGAAAATCCGACTGGCCATTTGAGGATATTTCGTCAGGCAGTAGTTGAAGCCAATCGGTTCAGTTTCAATTTGTTGAATTACATTGAAAATAAATTGCACTGGCACAAGAACTACAGTGAAAATTGCACTTTTGTAAGAATTACAACGATAAGTGCACTGGCGCTAAGCAACGCAATCAATATAAACAAATCGAACTTGACAAATTAATTAATATCAGTCAGTGTCAGATGAATAACTTCATAAATGTTTACAAATTGGATTAAATAATTTTAACAAATTTAATCAAGCAAATCATATTTTTCAAGCAAACTTATTTATATTTTTCAATGCATTAAATATATTACTATTGATAACTAGTCAGAAATTATGTACATCCTGTATTTAATTCAGTTACTTTTTTTCCTAACCGAGGACATATTTTTGATAGATTAAATAAAAAACTGTATCTCAATGAGCAATATAATATAAGAATGAAATGGTCAAAAAGGAATAAATCAAATCAGTTAACTGTTTTCTATCATAAAAATGTTACATTCCAGTGTCTAAAGCTATCGGTTCGATAAAACTTTAGAACAAATTTTAATTTGTTTTATAATAAACATTATTATTAATAATATTGTAAGTAGGTTTTCAATAAAAACAAAAATTTAAATAAACGTTTAAATACATATTAATAAATGCCCAAATTAGTTTTTAGTTGTAACAAGTTTTAAACAAAAAAAAACTGTTAATAACTCCAAGTATTAATAATGTTAAAGTATTGATTACATTGATTACTTGGATAATGTATTACTGCACTCACTCCAGTCGATACTGTTAATATAAGTTCAATTACTTATATTTGATCGACAGCAATTTATTGAAGTGGTCATTTTGTATTTTTCAACAAATAATTATTCGGTTGATACTATTTATAAGCAATAACTCACATGCACTACAAAATTATTGATTGGAAATATTAATGAAAATAATCTATAAAATGTATAATCAAAATTTATTTATGAAATATATTTATCTGGTGTATCAATTTAATATGCAGTAGACAGACAAAATGTATTAAAATAGAACAATACATTTTATTTTGACTTTCGGTACCATGCGTGACATCAAGAAATATTTATCATTCCATAATTTGCCATTTAGTGTGAAAAAAATGTAATACTAAAAATGTATTATTCCAATACAAATTTGTGGCAAGTAATAAATAACTTTTTATCTACAAAAGTATAAATAATAATTATTAAGTTAATTTACAAAAAGGTCAAAGTACGTTTATTACTTGTCTGCCTTAATAATCGTTGTCATAAAGTTTTTATTTATATCAATATCTTTAATATAAACACATTTGTATGGAGATACAAAAATAAAATATAAATTATGTAAAGTGTATCAACCTAATGTGAATAATATTGATTGGCAAACTACTTTGCAAACACGATACGGAATAAAATTTGAAAAACTGGGACACACGCGTTGAATAAATATCTTTATAAGTCTATGATTGTTTTGTCTCAAAATATTTATTTTTAATTTGTATTAATCATTAATTGATGATCGCTCACCTATTATTCTGGGAAGTGCTAGAACCAGTACATGGCCTTTCTAAGTAATCCTGTTCAGGTGACTCAGCTGGCGAAGTATTGGAAACAACCAATTCAGTGTCTCCTTCCAAACCTCGCTTAACCCAACCCGGCGTGTCGTTGCTCTTTCCAAAATTATCTATTTCTTTTGGCTCCCAAAACTTTCCTACGTGGACACCCCGATCTCCCCATTTAAGGCGATCTTCTCTTCCACTGGACGACGACTCGTAGCCAAGGTGGTGGTTGTTCCAGCTATTTTGTGGAAAATGTTCCGGAGTTTGGTTCGGGTTATCACTGCCATATCCTGACGTTTCACCACCCATCTCTTTATCCAGTTTTTCGTTTGATGTATAAGTAAAGTTTTGGTTTTTATAGAGCGGTGGAAGACTTTGTCGTCGAGGCGGGGTTGGGTTTGAATCACGACGTAAGTAGTCGTTCTCTTTTTGATGTTTTGTAACATACCTTGATCTTGAAATTAAAACAATAATATTTAATTATAAAGTGTTAATTGATTGTAATGGAATGACAATATTTTATTAATCAAATAATTGATCTGTATGGAAATGTGTACATTGAACTTTCAAGGTATATGAGTTCATTAAATTGATTTTTTGTCACTAAATTTGTTTGGAACGAATGCGTTCCTTGACCTAACCAATTTATATAACTCAATCTTGATATACAATTGGTTTATTTATGGAGATGAATTAAAATACCTTTGAGAAAATTTGATTTAACGACCATTGACCTTAATTTATTTTGTAAATTACCTTATGTATGGTTTTTCGTAGAGTTGAAGGGACTCTCTACTGCCCCACGGTACATTTTCATTTAATCCTGCCAATTCTTCTAAAAGCAAGAAACGGGATTAAACGTATCTATTATTATTATTTAACAACAACATTACCTCTCTCACGTGCCCACTGTTGTTTCTTTCTTTCTACTAAAGTTTGTACTGGATTATTATCAGCATATATAGTAGACATTTGATTAAAAAAATACACAGCTTTACAAATTATTATAAGTTAATAATATTTGAAAACTAAAACATAAGCAATTTTTCAAAAATATCACAAAAACATGGGCTTTTAATTTATTATAAATTAAATAAAACTATTTTCTTACCTGCTAATATATAAAAAAATAGTATAAACTTTTAATTAAATTAAAATGGTTATTTAATTATAGGAGCATCACTTAGTTTAATCCGTATAGTTTGCGGACTGGGAATTCAATGGCAGTCGCGCAGACCGCAACATGAAGTCAAGTCAAACTTTAATCCTGTATTTGATCAATTGTATCCATGGATACACTAATGCAAACATGGTAGGGTTAATGTCCCAGGTATATAGGGGTTCTTGAATATAGCCTCGGAGAAAGTTATGAAAAAACATATGTAAAGAATTCCTGCGCAAAATTCCTGCACATTAGTTTGACCTAAAAATACAGCCCTAGATATAAATCAAAATTTTAATTGCATTTATATTCAGAATGATTTATTACTTTATGTACGTGTTTTAATTAAACATCTCATCAACTATTTAAGAAAAGTGAAAATATTTACATATAAGGAGAAACGAATAATAAATTTGTAATTTCAATTAAAATTAAAGGCGTTCCCAATATGCAACAATGATTATATTTCTGTATGCAATAAAAGGAGAAATGCAAAACATAATGCAAATAATAATTTTATTGCAATAAATAGTAGAAATTAAAATTAACACCTTTTCTTTACTAATTAACACATCCATTTTATATTTCAGTATTTACATTTCCAGATATCTAAAATATGAAAATATGGAATTTTATTAAATTAAAGCCAATAAAACATATACTATTAACAGTTAACTCTGCTATTTTATGATAAATAAAACAATCAGAGAAGTTATGTTTAGCGTGGGGTTGTTTACCTACTGAAAAGTTCAAATAGTTTTGATGGGATTTTAAAAATCAATATGTATGCGTGCGATTGAGTTAATTGTATATTATAAAAATGAGGCTAACAACTTACGAATCAGAACTAGTCAACAATTTATTGTAAAGGAAATGATGTTAATGTCTAATCAATATAGATGTTTTAATGGACTGATGATAAATTACAAATTGAAGAAAATTAGGCCAATTGCATACATTTTCGTAATTATATTGGCCCGAATATTAGGTCAAATATAATTAATACAGCAGTAATAAAATTTTAACTAATATATGGGAAATAAAGGAGTTTCAAAATAAATTAAAGTTTATACAACAAATATTACACAATTATTTTTTGTACCAAACTTATCAGATTTAATTAATTATTTTTAATATTGATAATTTTAATGTAAAACAAAAAACTTTATAAAAGCACCCAATTGGTGTATAAAATTATAAAGTAACTAGCTATTAATGGTGGTGGAAGAACAAGTAGAATCAATTGCAAAAGTTGAACCACATCATTTTTCCTATTGTAGTTATGAACACGGTAAATACCTGCTATATATTATTTAAAAAACATGTTGAAATCTAAGTGTAAGAATAAAGATTATTATTATTATTATTATTATATTTAACCACAACATGCAAACATATTTATGTTTGACTTAAAGAGGATTTATCAAGGTTTATTACCTTTCTTTTAGGACCTTTCCCATGTCTTTTCTATCTAGGACCTAGGAAGAGTTTGATGTCGGGACGATAGAATAATGATTATATTTATATGATACTCTAAAAGTATTTCATTCAATACCTTTTATCTTAATTTTAATGGCATGTTACACTCAGCGGGGCAATAGGTAGAGGTGATTGTAATCAACGCATACTTACATGCTATTGATGTCTGCGTGATGACACTCAGATGCCATTAGAAACTGAGTGTGAATGGGGAATAATATCGCACTGTGATATGAGAACTATCACTTCCTAATAAATTTATTTTAAAAATTTAATAGCTCCAGTAATATTTTTTTAATAATAATTTTGTTTATTTTAAACGCAATAAAAAGATTTTGAGAATGGAAACTGCCAAGAAAACCTAAAAATGTCAATGGTAGTTGAATTAACGTCTTACCAGTAATTGTTTCTAAAATTTCTCATCGGCCCTACAAAACAGAAACAGTTGTCCTTAATTGATTGTTTTTATTTTATTTTATAGCGCTGAAAAAAGAAAGAGGCGTTTTTCAAAACGTACTACGTACATTTTCAAATAAAAAATGTATACTTATAAATATTTAGCTAAATCTTCTTATTTTGATCAAAAATAAATATGATTCATTCTTTACAAACAACAGTAACATATACAGAGTTGTAAGTATCTAAAAAGTTAGAAGTCAGTTAAATTCAGAATTTAAGTATTACTATCAAATGTAAATACAAACAATTGATAAAGTCGTTTCGGCGATGAAAATGACTTCTATGTTTGCGTTTGCAAGTTTAATGTAAACGTGACAGGATTAAATGATATTAAATACGTATTTACGTATGTACGTATTTTGGTTAAAAGAATACATGTTATTGCAAATATTGTGACTTTTCATTTTAATCACATAAAAAAATAAACTGTTAAAAGTTTTGTCATATTTTCTTATTATTTTTTGGACTCTGTATAATTACTAATTTTAACTAAACGTTTGTGATACAAAATATTATTTAGATATACATAATAATAAACTGAATCTTAGTTATAATAATAAAAAGCAATAATCGCAACTGTTTTGTCAGCACTATACAATACGAAATATTTTTAGCTTCTGGTAACGCTATTTTTAAACGCTTGCTTGTGACCGCTGACAATAACCTGTCAACGTGTTTGTACCCTTAAAGCGCAAAAAAATTATTTTACAGCAAAAGTTTTACTTTCAAAATTTGGAAACATCCTCTTTTAAAAGCAGCGTCTTAAAAATAGTTTATTTTTTCACCACAAAGAAAGACGACAAAAAAAACATCTTTATATGGTCCTTACCTTGATACCATTTTTATGTTACCAATTTGTGCCAGCTTTAATACAACATAATATTTCGAGTATTAATTAAGGGCCATCAAAATGTATCTTATGTAATTAACACCAGAAAAAATAACACTCGGGAATTTATACATTATCAAGTTTTCTGTTTTAATTCAAATTTAAACTACATTTAGGTAAACAAAGGCCCATTTTATTAACAAGTTATTAAATTGATAAGTTAAAAAAAGTTGTTATAGTTTTAGAAATTGCATTTAAAATAGAAAACAAAGAAAGTAGTCAAAATTTCGCTACCCTGTATAATAACACCGGATTGATGTTACTTTT
>JARJEC010161914.1:0-11231 GCA_030264575.1 Tachinus sp. AB-2021 | reverse complement strand
TCGTTTTGCCGCAATTTTTTACAATGGCGCTGCGTACGCTCAAAAAGCGATCTCAGCGCCAAGAATGCAAAAAATTTTGCGGAATTTCTTAAAACTAATAATTATTTTATTTTAGTTCACCGTTTTGCCGCTTTTTTGTTGGATGGCGCTGCTATCGCTCGAGAAACGATCACAACGCCACTGGCGAACACAAAATTTTACGGAATTTTTTGGAACTAACAATTATTTTAATTTAGTTTATCGTTTTTTTTGGTTGGATGGCGTTACGATCGCTCGAAAAACTATCGCAGCGCCACTGGTGGACACAATATATTGCGGAATTTTTTGGAACTAACAAATTTTTTTATTTAGTTTCTCGTTTTGCCGCATTTTTTTTCTGTGGATGGCGCTGCGATCGCTCGTAATTTTATTTTAGTATAGACAAGAAACGGATTCGGGAAAATAGGACACTGAAGGAATGATAAAAAGAATAAGCTTAACAACACAGGACTAGGTTTTTATTGTAATATATCTGTAGTTACAGAAAAAACAATGTTTCTGAAAAAATATACAAACATGTGTATCAATATAGTAATAATTTAGCAATTCCCATCTTCAGTACAAACAAATAAATATAGATCCTAAAATTACAAATAGAGCTAAGAACAAAACATTCATTTTGCCATAATTTCCCAATTTCTTCCAATACATCTACAAAAATACACTGACTTTCTCCCTAACTACAAATTTCGAAATAAAATTAAAACATTTTTCCATAACAAATTTTTTCACACTTGCTACATAAAAATGTACATAAAAACAAAAGAAATTAGGTGCTATATTATATTGGCAAATCACACATCGATTAAGCACATTAATGTTTGTATAAGATTTTTTTGTTTGTTTAAATAGCACACACGTAAAATACAAAATTTATAATCATCTTTACACATATTAAATATTCAATTTACATGAGGCATCTGTTGAGGGCAATAATTTAATGCAATATTGCACTTTTCTATAAATTTAAGACTTTATTATTCATAAATACTAGCTTGAATGAGTTTAATTAATGAATTCTGCACATTTAGTATTTTTGAATAATGATTTACCCTGTTTTATAATATAATTCTTATTAAAATTGTGTTTCATTAATAAAATAATTAATAAATTTATAGAGAAGTGTGTACATTGGATGCAATTAATAATTACAGTATGACTAGATATTTTGTACAACATTTACACCCAATGTAATTAGCACAAATTCGTGTCGGTTTTAAATTAACGAGGGTTGAGGTTTACGTAGCAAACATTTAGTTTGTACTAGTTTCGAGGAATATATGATACCCTGCGTTTCACTGTCAAGTATTTATTTTAATGGATGGATTACACTTTTGAGCGAAGAAATTATATTCTTAAGTTAATTCATCGTTTTATTAATAATTTGCTCAAACTTGTAATTTACGCACCTAAATAAGGAATGTTCATGTTGATAACTTGACTTAAGAATATTCTTCCGTTTAAAATTCTTTTCAATTTAAATTAACTATTAATTATTAAACATGCAATTTTTCACAATTTAAAAATCTTAATTACAACACAACAGATTAATGTTGAAATTAAAATGAATGAAATCACAAATTTCCAAAATTATTAGTTAAATTTAAAATTATATCGGATATAGAATTAAATAATGTTTTCTTTTATATTTAAATACATATATACATTTAATTCATACACATTCATTGCACTTTTCATTACTTTAACTTCACTTTTATAACTCAATAGTTATAAAAATACAACCTTTAAATGATGAGCTATACATCAATCTTATTATTTTTATATTTTTACAGTATACATCCAACTTTAGCCCAGGCAATTCATTTGTGTGAGGTATGTAATAATTTATAATCAGTGATGTAATATCAAAAGGCATGCAAAAAACCTAATTAGTTAAATCACGATTACAAAAAATAAAAGAAAAGTTCGTTTTCTGTATCGATTTACTAGTTTCACCAAGTAAATCATTGTGCAGTTAAAAAAACTAGTACGATTTATTTCTACAATTATTGAAAAAATTGTATTCAAAAATTTGTTTTTAATTCTTCATCATAACTTCAACGATATTAAAAATTGCTGAGAACAAATATATAACCATTTTGCATTACATCACTGATCATTCAATTCAATCAATTATTAACAAAATATTGAATAACTTGCTTATTATAAATATATTTAAGGGGTGTATACATAATATATTCATTAATATGGGAAATTTTCAATTAAAACAGGAACATGTTTTTTTTTAATTGTATGAACATAAAAACCGTGAAAAGAAATGTAAATTTCTTTTAAAAAATTAATGGTACGCTATAACATATTGGGATTCAGCTGCAAGCTAGCTAATTTTCATGCGTTTTGTTGTATCTGAGGGACTTACACATCCTAGTTTTCCAGGCATCATGTCAGTCGTTCCATTGAACATCGATTCGTTACCGTATATGCTCAAACTATTGTGAAGGATATCTTGTTTCTAAAAAATATCATTCAAATTTTAATAATAAAATAAAATTTAATTCATTTTTATACTTACAATTCCTTCTACCATAACAGCAATAGGTACAATTCCAGTAGCTTCGGCAACTTGGTGTTCAATAAGGTAAAACATATACTCATCATAAAGCAACCGTATTAGATGAAACGAACCAAAACTAGCTGCAGATCTTAGAGTCAAGTCTCGAATCACCATTGAACTGTAAATAAAATAAATAATAGTAAATTAGAATATCAATATAATTGAATTGATAATCAAAGAACCATCACAATTTAATTAAATACTCAGACTGCCAACAAAAGAATAAACAGTATAGTCACTATCATCACTTAATTGTGTGAAATTTTTGTGATATTATGAGTATTTTATTACTATGTTTAAAACACATATGCATATAATGAAGTTGTTGTCGTTTTGAATGCAATTCTGCAGTCGTGGAATCGTCTAACTCACTGTGACCGCTCGTTCATCAAACTTTCCATTTGGTAAGAATATGCTGTATTCCAAACTTGTTACAGAATACATTGTTTATAACTTTATTATACATTATAAAATATTGTAACTTTTAATATTGATCGAAAAGATGTCGCATGGCATAAGTGCCAATATTCATACATAAACAGTTAAAATATTATCAATTAATTTTTAGTGTCTCCTCTTACCTATAAAAACTCCATTTCAGCAAAAATTGTCGAGCTGCCTTTGAAAAACTTGGCTTTCCTTCATAAGGCTTCAATGCCCCTTTAACAACATTCTTCAACCATGAAGCCCATTGCTCCAATGAATTTTGCTGTTGCAATGTCAACTTAAAATCTGATTCAAATCTTGCAACAATCTCGTGATCACACTGACACACCCACGACGCTTGTTCCCGTACACTGTGAAAATCTACCCGATTTAAATCAGCCAACATTTGTGCAATCTGGGTACTATTATGCAATACAGCACGTGCTGCTTGTGCTAGATGATTAAGTGATGTGTACCGTCTAAGGCTTGAACTGAAGGCGGAAACTGCCGAGAGTTTAACACTTAACATTCCCGGTGGAGCACCAGTCATTGCCGTTGTTAACCAACTCTCTAAACCTAAAATCAAATTAGTATATAATTATATAAGTATATAAAAATATTAATTACATCAGTCATTAAGTGTTAATTAATATCGTAAGATAATTTAATGTCGGAGCATAATGTAATAAAAACAACAAAGTAACCGAAATGTTAGAAAAATAGAAAATAATTGATTTCTATAACAAAATTAATGGATTAATAACTAAAAACGTTATATGTTTTATGTATTGAAAAACACATTTTTAAATAATTTTCAAAGACATAGTAACTTACTCTTTGCAAAATTTCTTATGGATTGTGTAAGTGTGGCAGGAATGGGTTTGAGTACATCAGGCACTAGTACTTGTATGAGGTTCTGGTAAAAGGCCAAATCCACGTGTCTCATGAACTGTTGCATCGGCTCCAAACAACATAAAGCAAACAGTTTAGATCTGAAAATAAAAATATATAATATAAGATAAAGTAATTCAAATAAACGTGTCAACATACTTTGACAGATACTTTTCTTCTTCGCATTCGTCCCCATTATTATTATCCTGTGATCTCCAAAATTCTCTCCATAATGATTCAACAGTACCAAATTCTAAACTTAATATAGCATCTAAAAATGCTTCTAAATGTTCTCTGTAGATAGACCTGAAAACAATTATAGTAAAATTATTTGCAAAAATAATAAACATAAAAATGGACTTACTTTAATGTATCAACATCATCGTATCCACAATCGTCAGGTAAAGCAGTAGTAAAATTAATGTCTGGAAAATGAGGTATTGCATTGCTTCCATCGCCGAGATAGGAAAGGTGTTGTTGAGTTGCTACATTCATAGAAATATTTTGATCCATTGAGTCACTGCTTCTTTTAAACGATCTGTTTGTACCACTACCTTGCATTTTGCCGCCTTGAATGTTGTTTGATGGCATATTTCTTGATGATGAATCTTCCATCGTCGTTAATGATGATCCTGGTTTCACTCGAATACCATAATAATGATACTTTGAATTGCCTCTGAAATATATGAAAATTTAACAATTATCGTTAGCTGTCTATTAACTTTTGACAAATTTCATAAGCCGCATTAAGTTCCAAAACATATGAATGTATCAGATAAGGAAAAAGTTTCTGCAGATGGCCATCAAATACCACACAAACGTTTTTGATTACCTGATGTTTTATATAAAATGATTTTTTAAATTTTCCATAAGATTATGGTTCAAATAAAAGAATTGCATTCTTAACATGTGACCAAATGTGATGAGGACATTACATTAACAACATAACAGCCTTCATAACATCTTTGCACTAGCAAATTAGATACATATTTGTTGATTACATTGTGGCATATATTTTCTATACAGTACAGTATAAATAAACAAATTATTCTAACCTAGTCCCAAGCCTTCTTGTTCTTAATCCGAGAAATACAGATCTAATCAGTTTTCCGAATGATGCAGCATTTACAGGCTCCAACTTATTTTCTCCACAGTGTCTTAAATAATGTGCATACAATGTAGATCTCGGTAATGAAACACCTTCTGCTGTTTCATAATTTTCCAACAACCATTGAACCTAACAATTACAATAAATCATATATTTGATTATAATAACAAAATAGTAACTTGTGGGAAAATAAATAATAATAACACATAATAAACATACAAAGTGATACAAAACAAATATCTAATTGTGAATTAGTGAACATAGAACTAGATGCATGAGAATTTCAACCACAAAGAAAGAATAATCATTATCACAATATAACAAAGAAATGAATTTGACATGTGCTTAAAATTCTCAATTCGAAAGAACATGGACAAGTTTAATAATAACGCATGCGCACAAAATAAAGCAACTTATTTGCATTTGTTATATTTTGCGCTGCGTTATCTACCCCAATTTTATTAAAGAAAAGACAATTTTAGTTTTATTAATGTTGTACATTAATAATAGAAAATAAGAAATGCAAAGCAACTAAATATAGCAAACAAGAATAGATTTAAGAAAGCACAATGTTTGAGAGCAAGGGTAAACTTACAGTAGCAGGCGAAACCCGAGTAGCATGACTTAATGCAGAGCCGATCTCCTCCTGACCTGTAGATGGCGCCGCATGCACTGTGGCAGTAGCCACGTAACTCGTATCCTACACCCCAGTTAGTTGTAAATTTATTTATATCAAACACTACACCACACACCAAATTTATAAAAATTACATGCAATATTATTGATTAATAAAGTAAGTATACAAGGCACAACAATAGTAATTTCAAAATATAAAAGTGTTTTGAATCA
Source organism: Tachinus sp. AB-2021 (assembly GCA_030264575.1). Taxonomy (NCBI): domain Eukaryota; kingdom Metazoa; phylum Arthropoda; class Insecta; order Coleoptera; family Staphylinidae; genus Tachinus; species Tachinus sp. AB-2021. The sequence goes on along the minus strand of JARJEC010161914.1, from coordinate 5,343 downwards.
TCCACATTTATTAAAACTGTGAAACATTACTTATAATTTAAAAAAATTGCATGCGCTAATATTGTGCGCATGCGCATTAAGCAATGATACAAAAAGATTTGTATTAAGTTTTGTTTATAAACAAAAAATATTTGGATTTGCTTTTTAAAAAAACAGAAGTTTTTATACTGATGTGTCGTAAGCTACTGGAAGTTGAACAATTGCTTAATTCAGAATAGCGACCTGTTTTAATACTCTTTTCGCATCATTGGCAAGCAAGTGTTAATGGCGCATGCGTTCAATATAAATATGCGCGTTATGCATTTCTTTATTGCGAATGATTCATTATAATTATAATTTATATTTCAATGTAATTACGATTCATGATTATTTATTAAAGAAATAACTATGCTTAAAACTACTGTAGTAAATCATATTGAGTGATGATACTTACAGCGTTTGTTGTTTGAGGAGAATTTCGCGTTGATGCAATAAGGCTGTCAGAATCTACTGTTTGCTGGACCAAATAATGGCCAGTCGTCGTTGTGTAACCGACGGCGGTTTGAGTACCAGAGTTCCCTGTATTTGCGGCGTAGTATTGTCCTTGGCTAGCATACAGCGTACCGGCTTCGCCAACTGTGTAAACCGGATACGCCCTAAAATTAGATATAAACAAATAAGTACAATTTTCTTGCTTCATTTTATAGGATTGATTTAGACTATTCATTAATAATTCTATTTTAAAAATAACATAATAAAGCGAAAAATTAAATAAATTTAAATTTAAATATTTTCGACTTCTCGTAGTTAATCTAATAAAAAAATAATCTTTATAAAAACTTTAATACAGCAAAAACATTTCATAAAAAATGTTTTTTAAAAACATTTTTTATTTTGATACAAAATGTAAATGCCCACAGAGTTGAGCAAAGTAAAATAAACACAATTGTTGTTTACTTACATTTGTGCTTGACCACTATTAGTTTGTGATGCATAAATCTCCGGTTCGACGTATTGCACATGGTATCCCTGATGTGAAGCCACTGTATCACCCTCGGAAGCAACTGTTAAAAATCACAATATTAAAAAATAAATTTCACATAATTTATAATAAATATTAAACTACCATTATTCTGATGAGAAGGCGATGAAAATCTACAGTACATCATGTACGTGTATGGATAACAACATTACAGTTAGAAGTAAGGAATACAACTGGCAGATAGACACGGATGAGATCAAAGGGAAATAAAAGTATATAAGAATCAGTCTGAGGGCAGGTATAAGCACCCCTTAATCTCTCAGTCAGTGAACTGGAAGTAACAGGGTTACAATATACTATAGTTGTTGCATATTACCCTACCTGTGGACATGATACACATCCCCTTCCTCATGTATCTATTACAATGACAGATATAGCGGAAAAAGAAATCATAAGATATCTTATGCCCAATTGATTTCGACAGATATGAAATTTATTTCAAAGTTTATTAAACGCACCAGTTTTAAACAACATTTAACTTAATTGACATAATTAGAAGTTATCAAAGAATTAAAACTGCAATACAAAAGAATTAATAAGCCAACTCATTTTATTTGAATTATTCAAATGAGTAATTGCTTTAAGTTGGTATTACTGATATGATACCAACTCATTGGTTGATAGAAAATTGATAAAATAGTTTAAAAAAATTAGTAATTTAAATATATTAATATCAGCTTTTATTAGATAAAATTCCACATATTTCAAGTTAAAAAATTATTCTAAGACATTTATTAAATTAAAACAATGTACTTAACATAAAAAACAGATTTTTTTAATAAATCTAAAATGCGTTTTTTATTCAGTTATATGAATTTTTATTATAGGAAATAAGTAAAATTGAATAAATTAATTTTTTATTTAATTATTTATATTTATCATCATAACATAAGCTCATGGGTTGTATGGATGGGACCAATTACTGCATATTAAATTTCTAGCTTGCAGTACACTCCTGTATAAGAAATACCTGATTTACCTGTAGGGGATGAGTCATCCATCACAATAAAGGGGACAACCCATCATCTAATCTCCTCAATATGATTGAGAAGTGTGCAGTGAAAGGTGCTACAGGTGAGCAAAAGTGTGCATGTCATGTGTCGTTCTATTGTTTGCTGCGCATCATGCATAAGGGTGTACTACTAGACTAATAAACAGAGATTAAGGTGATTAAAGTTACTACTTCTACATAATTGTAGGTAGGCTCAAAGCAAAAGCTACGTAATGAAAAGGGGGCTCAAATTAAAAAGAAATGCACTGAAGTAATAAGCGGAGAAGATTATTAAATTCAATTTTTAATAGGGATTAAAATTATTAAATAAATTATCAGTAAATAAAGAATAATAATCAAACATTATTTTAAACTGGTCACTATAATAAGTATAAAATAGTTTGACAATTTTAGGTTAATTAAAAACTTAAGAAGTTCATTTAAAACATTACGGTTTTATCGTAAAATCTATCAAGGTTCTTCAAAAAGGCTTGGCATAAGTGGAAGCTATCTACATGCACATTACAAACAGATTTAAAAACTGAAACACTGAAAAGTTTTGATCCCCATAATAAAGTACAGCGACCATAAAAGTAGTCTAAATACAGTGTTTTATTTAATGTTCAACATTTTTACTATTAGGAAAGGTTGAAGTTAATAATTTGAGATAAAAATGGACTAAAACAGTGTAAATATGCCAATCCACTGATTTCCAATAATCAATGTATGGTCAGTGACTACAGAGATCAGCATATTTCAGCAACTTACATTTACAAAAAATTATTTCTCATAATTTAATTTGATTTGAACATAATATTTTCAATATATAATATGTAGTAGAATTGGCTGATTTGTTTATACTAAAAAGTTCATTTAGCATTAACTTCAGTGAGCTCATTGAAGCTCATGATTTAAATATATTAGTTACAAATTTAAATCTGTCATACAATTTATGTTGGTACTTATATATAATGATTTCAATTTGAATTTTAAGGGTTAAATGAATTGAAGAGCAAAAACTGTGGCCAATAATTATTTAATGTTTGCGTATTTGTATTAATTAATATGTTTTTATATTTAATTGTACATTTATAATTGCGTGGGATGTGCAATTAGTAAAATAGGTTAGGATAGTTTTAAATGTTAGTACTACATTTGATTATTGTGCTTACCTACTGAAGGCTGTACAGGTGTTAGTGAAGCGTAAGACCTAGCTGTGGCCTCTGATCGCATAGGAAAAAATAAATAGTTAAACATATCATTATCTTCTGTCTCTGCAACTTTAACTAGATTGTGTCGCATGGTAATAGTCTACTATAGTTCACATGAAGTAAAATTAATGTAGGCACTAAAGAATGTAGCAAAAATAAACAAAAACAAACAAAGGAATAACAATTGCCAAAACAGTGGAATTAAATTTGTGGTAGGTGCTTTCCAGTTGAAAAGTACTAAATTAGTTTAGTTCTTAGTCCTAGTGTATAGTCAATTAATACACAAACAATCAACAACCAGCTTGGGAGAAACAACGCGCCGGAATTTCGGTTCCCAACGAACGTTATTTTATGACGCAATTTTCAATCCCAAAAACGTCGGCCGCTCTACAATTACTGTTCTTTGGTCGAGTTTAAATTCGCCAATTAGTGTAAAGAATGTTGCATATTACAATAATATACAGTATTATTGATATTATGATATTGTAATTACAAAACATAAATATGCAAATATAATCTAATTAATTCAATTCAAAATTATATTTGTATATTAAGGTAATTTAAAAAATATAACCTGCAAATAAACACAAATGTTTTTAAGTATTTGATAAATTAGCAAGATTATAGTAACTAATTTGAATGAGTGCAAGTTTTTGCATTATTTTACATCTGTCTGGGTCTTTTCATATGTGCCATGTGCTCTGATTCTCAGATGCAAATATGGAGTTACAATTTTGGAACTTTGTTTGCAACCCAGTTAGGAAAATTATAAATTCACATGATCAACATATTCATAAGTAAGTAAAGTGAAAGCTATTTATTGTGATCTTTTTATTGATTGATTAATTTAGTAGTGTTGCCAGCTTGCTAACCTTGTTAACTTAACAAAAGTTTAAAAAAAGAACTTGCCAATCGTTAAGTGTTCGCCGCAGTCTTATTGGACATGTTTTCAAACTATGAGACAGTGGACAGTGCTCCTGATCAGCCTTTGTCGTTAGTCGTTAGAGCTACCACCTCGCTTTAGTTTGAGGGTGTTATCTCCGTTATTTTCTTCAGACAATGAAAAACTTTGTCATCAGTTATTTTCGTCGGACAACAAAAAAAAAGAAAAAGAAAAAGGTCACCACAAATTTTAGTGGATAAAAATAAACTATGAATCATTCTTAGTCATCCTCTCCGGATGAGACCTATGTCTGAGGTGTTATTTAGCAAGAAAAATCAATTGATTACTACTATCGGATTTTGGCCGCTTATTTGTATGACGACGGGTTTCTAACCTCGTTATCTTAGTTCTAGTTGTTATCATTGTAAGTAGATATTTTTAATTAAAATAGATAAATTAAGACATCTTAACGTTGATACTTATATACAAAAGTCGTACAATATTGGAAAAGTTGGTGCAACTGCAATAAACAGTCAATCACGATGTACTGTTCAATCAAGCGATCCAAGAAAGCTCTGACAGAACCTGGTGTTTTAATTGACTTATTGTTTGTGTAATCTCGGATTTAATCCTAATAGACTTTAGTACTTAACATGTTGCGTATTACGCACCCCATATGTGCGACATAGAATTTTTCACACAGCCTAACGCTACATATGTGCGAAACGAACAAAAACTTAAAAACTTAAATCAACCTGAAAAAAATTATGGATTTGGATTTGGGTAGAAGATGATTTATCATCGGACATTGACTGGTCCAAATGCCTGAAACTTAGAAACCCCTTTACTTCATTTCTTAAAGTTTTTTGATGAGAAGATGATTGATCTGATAGGCAAATTTAGTAATAAAATATATGGAAAACAGAAACACAGAAAATGCAATATAGAAAACCATGCAATCAAGGTATTTATAGAACTCCTTATCCTTAAGTGCCAAGACGAAGGATTTTCGGTAGCAAGATTTGTAATGCCATTTCAAGAGATAGGTTTGAATATTTGTTTTCTAATTTCCATGTATGTGATACACAGCAGTTAGCAATTAATTCACAAAAATAACAACTATTTTCCGACAGTTGAACAAAAAATGCATGGAAAATGCTCCACATGTATACTATCGATGAAGCTATGGTCCCATACTATAGATGTCATAATTGTATGCAGTATATTCACGGCAAAA
>JARJEC010161887.1:0-10425 GCA_030264575.1 Tachinus sp. AB-2021 | reverse complement strand
ATTTTTAATAACCGTTAACTTTCAAGTGGTCACGAGTTTTTTTATACGACATGTATGTCATTGTACATAAGAAAAATGAGATTTTCTTCCAGCAAATTATTTTTTGATGTGAAACATCTGATGGCGCGTTAGGTTAGGTTAGTTAGGTTAGGTTAGTTGGTTAATTATCTAATTATCCGAATATTTGAATATCCGAATAGGATCTAGTCCCAAGTCATTCGGATAATTGAATTTCTACTGTACTTCTCTTTTGTGGTCGCAGGTACCTCAACATTTAACACAAAATTAAGTATTTTATTAAAGAAAAATAAAACTCGCAAATTACGGCATCATTTATATCAAACATCATTTATATTAAAAATAAAGTTTGCATAAATTATGGCATTGTTTATATCAAACATATTAAATAAATTATTGATCTAAGTGCTACGATTACTATTTTGCTGTTAATTTATTTTACAGTTACAGTTGTTTAAAAACAACCTAAAAAAATGCATTTTTCTAAATTTTTTTTCTTGTGTTTTTTTTTAAATTTTAATTTAGGAGTATGGAAAATTATAGTAAGGCTATACATTTGAATTTTTTAATTCATGTTTTAGATATCCATATTATATTACCCAGATTTATAAAAAGGAAAATGGTTTGTTGACTTGGTTGCGATACACAATTTGGATTGTTCTATATCCACTTGGATTTTTATGTGAAGGAGTGATAATATTAAGGAGTATTCCATATTTTGAAGAAACTGGAAAATTCACTTGGATGTTGCCTAATAAATTTAATTTTATATTCAGTTTTCCTGCTATGTTACGTATTTATCTATTATTTATTATGCTTCCTGCAATGTATGTTTTAATGTCCCATATGTATAAAATGCGCATTAAAAAATTGGGACCGAAAAAATGGCAGAAATCTAAAAAAAATATATAAGGAAGTTTTCTTTGTTGTTGTTTACACAACTTACATGGTTCCATTGTTTAGTTACTATAATATTGTGTGTATGATTTGTTATTTGAAGTTTGATTTTTTGTACATTTTATTGTAAATTGATAATATATTACTGAGATTTTTTACATGTATTCAAGTTTGCATACCGAATAATTTCTTTCAGTTAAAAAAACAAGAAGCCAAGTAGAAATTTACATTCTTTTTCTGTCCTTTTGTTAATCCTTAACTGGTGAGGGTCAAAATGACTCAAGTGATACCTTTTTTTAACAGGCACTATAAGGAATTTTGCAGTCATACAATAGCTTCCTAAAATTATGAGTTTTAAGTGTTCAGTAAAAAAAATTAAAAAGTTTAAGGAGCGACCGTACTGGAGTGACGGGGCATTTAGAACCGACCTCCATAGATCACAAGAGCGGTTAAATTTTTTACAATATATCTGGATTATTTTAAAATTTTGCTAAAGATGCGTTTACATCTGACACTATTGCACGATATTTATGTAGACTTAAATCGTGACAATGAAGAGTGAAAAATGTATGTCAGATATATTTGTTCATTATTTCTTTTAGTTTAATTGTTTACAATAAAGCAAAATATTATATATTGAGGCGGCTGGTGTTATTTAGATTTATAAATTAATTAAATTTAAAATTCACTAAATTAGTGCCTATAAATAATAATATTTTGTTCTTTTTTTGGCTTTTCAATTAAAGTAATTATTAAAATATTTTAATTACTAACTTATACTATTTTTAACCCTCTATGATCTTATTTAATTTCTACAAGAAGTTTGTTTCGTTAAAATCCCGCCATTACAAGCAATAAGTTTACTAGGAGCAATGATGTAAAATAAAGTATAAATTTAAAACAAACGCAAATATACCCTAGTTCTATTTATTTTAAATAATAAAACACTTTTTTAGTTTTTTTTATACAGTGTCATCCCGGTTGGGGAGTCGTTCGGCTCTCTCTTACAACTTCCAGACTCGCGATTAAATTTTGCTTACTTCTACTAAAAATACTACTTTATATTTTATATCACCTAAAGTTTAAAAGAAAAAAAGTGCGGCATATGAGGAAGTAGGGAACTGGACTCAAATATATGTACATAATTAACACAATTCTTTGTTACAATAATTTTCAACCAAGAATAGTGTTTGTTTTTTATGTTTGTCCGCATAGTAAATGTAAATAAGGCAGAATTAAAAACGTACGTTGGCGACATTCAGCGACGATGAGTCATTTTTAGCTTTTGCCATATCGCCTATAGTTGAATAATCAAGTTTATTTTATATAATATATTTATGTACAAAATAATTCTAAAATACAGTCTAATCATTTTAAATGTAACTCTTAAAACATAAAAATTATTGAAGTTTTTTACTTTACTAAAACTAAAATCACATGGTTACGTTTGCAGACTCGTTTTTCGCTTCGGTGATATCCTCGATAGTATTCTAAGCATTGAAACAACCGGGGCTTCAAATGCAACCGAGACTATAAATCCTAATGCATAAGAAGCAACGACTTGTCCTAGGAACAATATTACCATTACTCCCTTTCCTAAATGCAGTGGACTATCCATGTTCATCGCCATTACACGAATAACAATCGGGTGTAGTAAATATGCACAGTATGTCACTCGACTGAATGGGTAAAGAATTGTAGCTGATAATATAGAATTGACGTAACCTAAAACAAAATATTACAAATAATAAAGCGTTATTCAAAACAAACAAATTATTTACAAATAATTTATATTTTGAAACGGCAAATAATTTTGCAAAAAATAATTTCAGTCGCGAATTGGAAACGAATTTTCTATAAATTAAGTTAAGATTTTACCATTCAAACCATTTTGCTATTTCTTCTTATAGTGAATTCACAGATTAGAGATAACATTTGTTTGTAAAAAGTCCATGTCCACTGCTGGATTGCTAGAGCATCAAACATTCGCCCGAGGTAAATTATTGAAACATCTAATTGAAAATGCAGTAATAGCGAGGTAATTATTTAATAATTATAATATTCTTATTTCAACTTGGCCATTTAAAAATTTAAATAGTAAATAATTATTATTTACAATATTCGAACCCTATAATAAATATCAAAATAATTCCATTATTTTAAACAACTTTGCAAAAGAATATATAAAATTGAAAAATTTCGCAATAAATTTGTCAAATATTTTAATATGTCCATTATTTTAAACAACTTTGTACAAAAACATACAACATCGTAAGTTTACAAGAAATTTATGAAATATCTAAATATGTTCCATAATTTTGAACAAATTGTATTAAATATATAAATAGCCATTATTTATGCACAGCCGCTCATTCGTCAATGCATTGAGAGGATGTTCCGCTTGTGTTCCTTCTAACTTTGCATTCGCTCATTGAATATATCTCGCCTCTAAAGTATTTTACTTAATAATATCGTTTCATTTTTTTGGAGGTAGTCTTCACTATAAGTTTTATTTTAACAAAACCTTTTCAACCTTGGTAAAATACATCATGTTTTATTGCCCGGGCAGTATTTTTAAAATATAAAATATATAAAAAATCTAGCTTTTAATAATTGCAATCTGCCATTTTATATAATATCTTGCTTGCTAAGAGTTCAATAAAATATCTTCAAACCTACTTTTTCGATAAATATACTACATATTATAATATAAATCCATAAATCAGAATTTCTATGTTGATAATACAGGGTGTTAATATTAACCAGTCGTAGGTCTCATCGAAATAAATATTGTTTTCATGTTTTTTAAATAAAACCGACAAATCACATTGCTTAAAAAATAAGGAAGTTAATTCAAATTTAAAATATAATTGGTCTTATGCGTTTTAAATTACTTAGCCCAATCGGCACTTTAAACATATAAAAGCATAAAACAAAATGTTCATTTGAATGATTCTAGTTGATAAACTTTAAAAACGCCGTATTAGAAAGAGCGCGCGCTACATACGATGTACTGCTATCCGCGTCTTACTCAGAAGGATATATGTATCGTTATGAGTAAGACGGCAGGCATTTCTTTTATCAACATTGATAATTATTAATTTTTTGTCAGCACCTCACCGACTGAGTACCCTCTTGTAAACGATAAAGAATACTAGACTATTTGTCTAAAACATGGATGGACAAACTTTTTAGTTGAAGAGTCACATAATAAATTTAAATTGAGAAACGAGGTACACAAACAAAAAAATTTTTTTTCATAATGTACTCAATACAAAAATGATTATAATATATTATTGAAAACCATGAGATACATATTACATAGCATCATAATAATAATAATTTGTCACTTGCAGGTCGCAATAGAACAACCAATATAATTTACAGGCACTAGTATCACAACAGCAATCTGGCATTAGAATTAAAGTGATTAAATAAAAAGTTTAACATCAATTATTCAATTTCACGTTGCTATAAATTATATCGGTCGTTTTAGACAGTTTCTTATCTATTCTATTTTATCTTATCATTTATCGTAGCCAAGAAAGGCACAGTTGCACTTGCTTTGACTTCATTATTTGCTGTGGCACTTAAACACTTAATCAATTATGCGTTTCATCTCTTTTTTTCAATGCGATGCGGAAAACATAAAAGTGTACTGATGATCTGTTATAAGTGAAACAATTGTATGCATTTGATTGTTGCTGCTTATAGCAACGTGAAAATGGATAATTGATTTTAAACTTTTTATTTATTATCGATATAATCAATGAGGTGGACATGTGGAGTTTTGCTTCTAGGCACTTAATATTAGCACATTGAAACAATTAATGCCGTCAGTTAATTCACTTAATTAATTAATTTATTACACATGGTTAGTCTGAATTACCGGAAGTGAAATATCTCGAAAAGTACACCTCAGATTGCAAAAACAAAAATTACGACTATAATGGTTTTTAAAAAGCTATCTAATGATACTACACTCGACTCTCCACCACCAACCCCGGGAGGTGGTGGGGGGAACTTTGTAATTTTAGGAACCCACATTTTGGTAATTTTGACTAATCTTGTATATTGTTGGTCTAGCATAAGTTGCTATATCGGAGAAGCGCTAGAAAGGAATGGAATACAGGCGTAGGTTGGATGCAGCAAATAGTCGAAAACAAAAACTAATATATATGAATTAACAAAGTTTTCGCTGCATACAAAAGTCAAGTTAGGTCAAAAGACCACTGGCGGTTCACGTTTTAGTAAATAAATTAGATCCAATTTGAAATCTGTTAAACGTTGTTTTTCTTTCAAGTTATATATCAAAATATTTTATTTAGCAATTTCTGCCACTGCATAAAATCAACACATACAGGGATAGCAATAATGATTAAGGATTAAGGATTGATTAATAGTCAACAAAGCACTTGTGGTAATACGTAAAAATAAAAATCTACTAGATGGGTGTTTTTTATAGGCCATTAACATAAATGCATCTTGGACTTGTGTAAACATAATGCAATTGTTGTTTAATTATTCAAAAAAAAATGTTTAATGAATATAACCTATATTCACCTCATAAATTCATATGTCAAAACATTACGAACGTCTATGGGATATAAACAATAATCTAGTGATTTTTAGTGTGCACTGAATTTCACACACCTGGAAAACATAAACATTATAAAATGTATAGATTTTTTTTGGCGCTAATTTAAAAATTCTTAATCATTGTTGCTAAAACTCTGTATATACAGAGAGGGGATTAATTGACGGAAAATGCCAGGTGACTATAGATGTGTCAAAGAAAACTAGAATTTTAATACCAAAATGCTGAGAAATCTTTTGTTTGGCCCCAAAGTTTCAATTTTGTCAATACTTTATAGAAAATTGATAATAAGAAATATGGAAAAATATGCAAATAACTTTTGAAGAATAAATAAAATTTTAATTAAAAATACGCTGCGTTTCCACTGGTCGCTCCGATAGAGTTCGACTCGAGCTGGGTTCGAATTTTGGAGCCATACATACGTTACGGTATAATACAGAGTTTGTTAACATAACCTTATTAATGTGACAAGTTGTAAATATTTTATAAAATGGATGCAAATATTTTAACCAAGATTGTGGCTGAATAATAACCGAATCATCAGAAGGTATCGTCGATAACGACGAATAAATCGCAATTTATTTAAAATTGAAAATTATTTCAGGCGTCTAGATGCACAAGTCGACATACTCATACAATTTTTGTGTAAATTATAAAATGATATTCTTTTATTGTAAACTAATTATTTAATATAAATATTTTATACTTTTATATATTAGGTACGATAATTTAAAACTTATGTATACCATTCTATTTTAAATGATGAGTAAAATGGTGTCCTATTTTTTAGGATATGTGATTTATTAGCTTTTACATTTTGATGGTTTACAAATTATGGAAATATATGCAGATAATGAATAACTCCGTACGCGTTCGTTTCGCTTACATTGTTTACAATGATCAAATTAATGATTCTTTCTTCATTGTAAACTAAATGAGCAAATATATGAAAAAGATCCAGATTTATTGTTTACAATAACCTACACACAAATGACAGATAATTTGACAGACATGTGACGAAATCGAATGAATGCTAATTTGAGCTTGCTCCGTACACGCTCGAGCCGATATAGAGGTTAGTGGAAAACAGTATAAAATTTGTTAAAATTAGTTAAATTAGTAAACATTGCAGTAGTCTTTGCACAAAGTACTGTGTACTATGGAATTTTTGGTATGCGAATATAGAATTTTCTGAAATTTTTTTAAATCATGTGCAATTTTTGTGAATTTTTTTGAATTTCTAAAATTATTGTACATTTTTTTAAATTTGTAAGATGATTCTAATTTTTTTAGAAATTTGTAAAATTATTGTAATTTTTTTAAATTATGTAAATTTTGTGTATGGAATTTTAATGAGTTTCTTGGAATTGTGTAAAATAATTTGGGTTTGTATTAATTTATGTGGATTTTGTAGAATCCTTGTAGAATTGGGAAGAATTCTAATGTACGTAATTAACATATGGTTTTCTTGCCAAAAATTCCTAAAATTTTTATATAACTTTACAAAATTTAAATAAAAATCGTTAATAAGATTTCTTACATAATCATTTCATAAAATATTCCAAAATCCACACAATTCCAACAAATTTCACTTAAAATCACAGATTTTCTTTTAGTTCAAAAATATTGCAACAAATCCAGACAATATTACAAAATTCAATTTAATTCGTTAGTGATTACCGCTCAAAAAATGTCAGGCGATTCTTTTTAAATTTTATAGAACTTTTGCGTATTGTTTTGGAATTATATATTTATTTTTCTAAATGTGTAAAATTTTTAGAATATGTGATTCATGCGGAATTTGTTGAAATTGTCGGATCATTTTTAGTTTTGAGTAAAATTTGTATGCAATCTGCCTGAATCGTGTAGAATTTTATTGAATTATCTGAAATTTTATTATTAAAATTATTTCAAATCATGTGGATTTTTGTTGTATGTGAAATTGTTTACACAAAATGGGGGAGGGTGATGGGAGGGAATGAAAAATGTTTCCGCAGTAGACCAATTTTTGTGTACTTACCACCGTGTCCTGTGGTACAAGCTATTACAACCCACGCCAAACCTACAGCCCATGCGGAATGACTTAAACTGCTATATGCGGCTCCTGCTATAGGTGACAAATCTGCTTCATACAAACCATATACTAAAGATAATAAACAAGCTGAGGACACTAGCCAGCCAACAGCGATTGCTAACTAAAATTTAAGTACACATTAGTATTATAATGAGTTTTTATTGATTGATTTACCTTAGACATTTTTATTTTACAATTTGTTTTGAATAGTAACCAACCTACACCCATTCCAATAAGGTAAGGTCCCAACCTAGTATAAGGTTTGTCATATATTTTATCAAATAATGCTAAGGGATCATCTGAAGTTGGCATATGACTATTACTATAAGCTACATAACCAGTAGTCATCCAAGAGCTAACCATAAACACAATAAGCATTGACGCAGCACTCTTAAAATGGCTAAAAATAGATTAATAATAATAACATACTTATTAAAAAGAAAAAATACCTTGTTGCCAATATTAGCATAATAGCACCGACGACATAAAATTGAGTATCGTCAGATAAATACCAACTCCACAACATACACTAAAATAGATATTATTTTTTTGAGAATTAAATATAGATTTAAATATATCAATATTCACCATTTGTTCAACTGGAAAAAGCGTATTGATGTACAAGATATTTCTCCACCAATATTGAGGACAGGTTTCATGATCCATGGTAGGGGGTTCAAAAATTGAATTATAATTAAACCATTTCATACACACTTCTACTACACCCAAAACGAATAAATATGGGGCACTTAATCTACAAGAATTAAATTAGAATTTTATTATAACAAACATAAAGAATAAAAACTGAAAATAAATTCAGAAGTTATGATATATATATATATAGTACCTTGCAAAACGATATAATATAAGCCCAAAAAAGTGTAAGCATCCAGATCCAAATCCTTTGTTGCCTAAAGTATCTAATTTTCCTTTTGCGTTTGTTCTAAAGTATAAAAATGATACTAAAAGTCCACTCGTAAAAAAGAATGTATCAACGCTAAAAGCTCCGTTAGATATCGTTTGAAAAAAGAATTCTTTTTGTACCACTTTTCTATATTCCATATTATCTAAAAATAGTGTATATTATAATAATTATAAGTAATACAATATTTCAATTGCAATTAATGTGTTGCAAATAATATTTATAAAAACTCTAAAAAAGTAGGACAGTAGACAATGTGATAACACGTATTTTGAATTAAAGTTAATTTGTTAATTCCAAACACGTGATAAAATTTATATTTAACGCAAGGTTGATTTATAGAAATTTGTATTTATAAATATTTCAAATCTATATGTCCACAGTAGTTCTAGTTCGGGCAAAATTTAGCATTGAACCATTGAATTTTGTGAGTGTGGTGTGCTTATGCGGCGATATATCTATCGATCTTTATCTATTTTTTTCCAAGATTACGTCACGAGATTCTCGAGCATCACGGCTTGCTTACAACAGCACCGACAATTGCACTCAGAAATGAAAAGTATTTTTATAATAATAAAATTGTTGAAAGGGTTAACGTTCATAAATGTTCGTTTTATGATTTATTACTTAGTTATTCAAATGAATAAAATTCAAATTAAAATAAACAAAAAAAAATTAAATTTGTGATTTTTTACTGTTCATTAGAAGTACAATATACGTTTAAATATAATGTAATATCAAATATTAATTTGACTATTAAAGTTCAACTAAATTAATAATAAATAAACTTTTTTAATTTGTACCTTTGTGTAGAAGTATTTAATATTTAATCTGGATGCGGTTTTATGAAAATAGATTTAGTGGAGGATTAAATAATGGGATATTGGTAAAATAATACGTAATAACAGCCAATATAATAAATATTAGTTTTATCTAAAATTATATATACGAAATAAATGATATGCATAATAATTTATTACAAAATGTTATAAAACGTAAATTGAGCGATGTCCCAGCGCGACGTCATGCACAACAGATGTCAATTTTGACACTCGTTACGAGCACACCATATAATCCTATAATCACGCACTGAACCTTAACGGGACATTATAACATCATGGTTACTATGTAACGGAGTTTTTTAGCTAATCATCATTATTGGTTCTACTTTTCACATGTCCTATGTGCTTTTTGCCATCTTTTTCGGTCATCTGTCCTTTTTCCTTATCTGATTGTACTGAAGATGATGATTAAGCTAAAGAAAAATTCTCAGTCGTCATTTTCTTCTTTCATTTTTACTTATCCGTGTATGTTTGTATGTATGTGTCACGCATAACTCAAAAAGTTTAGAAGCTAGAGCCGTGAAATTTTGAAAATACCTTGCAAACCAGCTCTAGTTGTGCCCCCCGGAAGATAGTTAAGATTGGTTAAGTTGGTGAGAACATATAAGAAAATCGCAATTAAATTTATATTAAATATAAAACGGAACAATAAACCTGTTGTTTAGGATTAATTTGAATTAAAAAAAAGAATGCAAAGATTCAATTAAGGATACAGGTTTGGTATTTATTTTAAAATATATGTTAAAATTTTGCAAATATTTTTTGAATATATTGATGACATATGTTTTTGAAGTATAATTGTCATACTCAATAATTACTAACTTGATACTTTTTTATAAAAAATTGCAAAATATAATTTGATCAGGACGTCTAGTTAAAAGTCTAGTCTCCCTGTACCGTTTCCCTAACTTTCACACAGTTCTTTTTGCAATTTTTAATTGTTGAACCACATATTGCTCTTCTTCTAGCAAAATTACTACCGGCACAGCACGTTGAAATAAATGAATTGGAGCTTCTAAACCTATCGAGGAACAAGTAATGAAGCAAATCGTTTACGACTTGCACATTCACTTGC
>JARJEC010161857.1:0-10738 GCA_030264575.1 Tachinus sp. AB-2021 | reverse complement strand
TATGCGTTCTTTCCGTATAAACCGGAAATAAGACTAATACAATACTATCTAAAGTAAATTGTAAATAATATATTCAATATCATTGTTTTACAGAATTATTACGTTATCTTTTAAAACAAGGAAGATATGTCATAGCCTGTTCTAAAATACATATGTTGACAGGTAATATCTCAGTAAGTAGTATCTTAGGCATATATGTCTAATATATATATATATATATATATATATATATATATATATATATATATATATAACGGTGTTCCGTTTGTACAAATGAAATTCCGGTAAAACCTGAAATGGTACTGTAATTTATTTTTATATATAAATAGCTGATAATGAACGAAACAATTTAGTTTTTTAATATTTTTGATAGTTTAGCCGAAATAATCTGGACAACTAAAAACCAACCAACTTGTATACGTTAGGACCGATTGGAGCAAATAAAACAATAACTAGTAATATTTTTATATATAATATTAAAGTAGTAAAAATCAGCAATGTTTAAGTAATATTTTTTCAATCTTAACAATTACATAATCAAATTAATGTTTAAAAGTAAATATTAATTAGCATTGTCGCATTAAATATGGTATAATACAAAGCGCGTTAACCATGAAAGATCCTTTGCTATTATGTAATGAATTTTTAAAGTTCGTTTTTCATTTCAATATAAATATTCCTGCGGGTATTCATCCATATTTATGAATTAATTTTAAAGAATGTCGATAATCTAATTTATATACTTCATGCACAGTACATGTCCTAATTTGCATATATTTAATATTGTTTTGAATTGCAGGGATGCTTAGTATTCATTAAAAAATGAATAAAAATATTCATATATGCTATTAGTCTCTATTATAAAGCAAAGAACAATAAAGTCTTTTAATTATAAATGTATAAATGTATAAATGTATATTTTATTTGTAAATGGCATATTTTTGTCATTACAAATTGTTTCCTTATCTATCGACTGAAAATGAAAAATAAATGATATAAAGCTTATTATTAATTATTACTACATGTGCTATAAATTACCGAGTAATTACATTTTTTCTAATTTAAGTGAATAAATTAAATACTAAATACTGCATGCATATTTTACATTGTTATTAAAATAAACATATGTGTAGCCAGTTGTTTTCATAATTATTACAATATTAAACGCTTTGGGGTAGCAAAGTTAGGTTTATTATCATTTCCTAACTTTTGAAACATAACAAATATTTTAAGATAACATAAACATTTTGCTATAGTTGATCTGTACAAAAAAGTATTGTTAAATTGATAAAGGATAGACACAGACATGCAGTTAATTTAAATACGTTATAAATATTATCGTTAAATATTTATTTAAATATTTATTTAAAAAACAGTTTAAAAATTGGAAAATCTAATTTTATTTAATTAACTAATTTCTTTAAAGTAATTAATTTAATCTAATTTGTTAGACTTTTCTAAATAGTTAAATAAATTAGTTATTAATGAAGACGATTAATAATCGAAATGCACTAACGAGCGATAGCAAGTGAGTACCTTAATTAGTTAAAATTATTAAAAAACCCTTTAATATATGAGTTATAAAAGTATAAAATTTCTTTAGAGACAATTTTTTTTTAAATGTCAAATTTATTGTCACGCGAATACGTCAGGCGTCATTAAACTGACGCAAAAAAAAAGAAAATGTACAATTAATGAGTGATATAAGATGGAGCATTAATATAAACAAATCAAATGTTGTTAGTGTCAGATACATAACCCCATATCATTGCATAGAAATCGGATTAATTAATTTAGTTTAATACAGATTTAAAAATTTATGAAGTGTGTGATAAAAATTTTAGTTTTATTGTAGAATATAATATATAAAACTAAACAACTTCTTTAAAAAAACTAAAACTACTAGTTAATAAGATAACTTTAACCTGCCTGTATATATTTTTATACAAAATTTTGTTGTCATTTGTTTTTTTAATCTCCCAACAACTTTCTTGTCGTTTTTGTGCTCTCTATAATTTGATGCCAATTTTTATAGCATCTTGCCCGAGTGAGCAGCTCTTGATTTAATTAGACAAGAGTGCACTCATGGCGCGACACGCTAATATATTAAATGCCTTAAAATATCATCTTCGGAGTAACATTCCGACATTTTGAATGACAAAGAGAGCATACTTTACAAACACTCCAACCTTTTGAACGCGACCCTTGCTGTCTCATCTGCACAGTAAAATTCAGTAAACCAGCTAAAGTTTTAAGCAATTTTGATATAAAAACTTTGAAACCAACAACCAAAGTGTATATTACCAAAATAAGTTCTAATTTCCCCATGAAATATTTTGTAAAATCGAATGTAAATATCAACTATTTTGATTATAATAATTTTGGCAACTAGCTAGCACTAAAATTGTTAAATAATGAACATCTTATGATTTACATTGGTCATTATGAAACTACTCAATTTCACGTACGATTTCAATGTTGTTGAATGTTTGCACCGCCCCGACTACCGCTACCATTCGCCATTGGGAAATAAATAATGTCGCTCTAGATATTGAAGTTAAATTTCTAGAGTAACAATCCTAAACTCAACATACATACCTACATTAACATGGCCGAAGGACGTCAAAGTCGATATAGCCCAACAAACACAAATACTACTACTATAATATAATATAATATAATCAAAACATCATCAATACGCCAAAATTCTTAATCTTAAAGGTATTTATTTAAGATTTTATTATCTGTTTTATACATTACATAGTTTGTTTGGTTATGTATTATCTGCGTTGTATATATTATATAATTTGTTTGTTTGTGTACTGATAAAATTTTTGTTTTTTTAATACAATTAAAAACATTTGAAAACATTTTTTACTTTGACAAAAAAAATTTTTATTTCGTTGATTTTTGAGGAAATAACATTAACAATGAGAGATCCCGTTGACTAAACATTATACCATTATACTCTTTAGTAAGAGTATGTTTTTGCCTCCGTCACCACGTGAATTTTTTTTGTTTTTATTGGTATCTAAATTATTTTTAGACTATTTGATATATTGTATATGATATATTGTGACAGTCACTGATTCAAATTTTATTTAATCTATAGTTAAAACACACGGCTGCAATTTCAGAATAGAAACAAGGAAAAGGATTTTTAGCATGTAGATTTTTATTAGTATATTTTTTTTGAACTGTACAATAAAGATTTGTGCAATACATCTGAATCTACTTCAACATTTTAAAACATTTGCGTCTGTCAAGTAACAAAAAATAAAAATAAAACGAGTTGGATAAGTTAAATAAGATAAATACCAAAAACAAATTTTATGACTATCGCTACAAACAAAAATGGAAAGAGCTAATTTACCAAAAAGTTGAACAGTAACTTCATATTTAAAATGTGATAATAGAAATACCCAAAAGAAACAAATAATACGCAAAATGAAAGAAAGAAACCAACGAATGAATACGCCATCGAACAAAATTTTGGTACACTGTATTATCTATCGGAAATAGTGTTGCTAATATAACCAAAATGAAGAATAGTAAATGAACAATTTTGGGCAAAAAAACCGTAGAAGACCAGATAAACCGACAACATAAAAATCATCAAAATTCTATCTATGTATCTGTGAACACTGGATGCCTTCTGATGAAAGTAAATCTCTTGTTGTGCAAGATTTTAAACTTGATTCACATTTCTCAAAATCGATATTAATTTATAGTGGTGTATTGTTATTGTTGAAAGATCATTTAAACTATCGTATTTTTAATATTAATCCTTTGTAGCAAAAGAAAGTGAAATACGTAGTATTTATTTGCTACAATGTAATTCTATAGTTTAAGTCATGTGTCGCTCTGGAAATGGAGATTTTAACATGTATATAAATGTTCTTAGTAATGTTTAAAAAACAGATTTTTTATTAATTTAGTTTTTATTTAGTAGGCGAGACGACTCCAATGTTCAGTGGCAATGATTCTAGAAAGTATCGGATTTATTACAAATTATAGAACTTAAAACTTGAAACTTAAAACAATGGTACATTTGCCAATTTTTATATTTTTTTTATAGATAATGCCTGCACTAATAACAATCACAAAAATTGGAACTTATGCCACTTGAAACTGGCAGATCATTGATCACAGGTATATTATTTAATATTACAGAATAATACAATATGTTAATAAAATTTGTCACAGTAATTATTGTCTAATAACTATAAAACTTGACTTTAATAATAAATTAAATTCTTAATTAAGGCAATTTTGTATTCTTCTGAATGTGATTTTAATTTAATTACTAATTTAATTTATTTACTGATTGTCTTGTGGATAATGTTTGTGATTCATTCATAAACTCAAATAAACTTAGCAGTAAAGAAATCACATTTTACTTTAACAATGAATTATTCCAAATTTACGATACACTAAAATTAGTAAGCAAAACAAAATTCTTCAGATCATCAACTTTTAGATTTACACAATAGGTATGGATTATTTTACAGAATTACGATCACACAACATATTATATAGATAAATAATAATCATATTAATACATCTCTATTTAAGCTATGTAGAACATCATTACTACCAAATGATTCAAACATGTAACCCGTGATAATGACTACAATATAAATGTTGAGCATTATTTTAATGCGGTTTTTGTTACAGTTACGCATAAAATAATAGAATCCAGCACTGATCCTATACAATTTATGGGTAATCTCCAATGTGTCTACTGACTATTTTAATTTTTGTGAAGTATTGCCCTGTTGTCAGAGAAGCAGTCGATGGTTTAAAAATAATAAATAAAAGAAAGACATATATGGTTTTAGTGTGGATGTTTTAAAGTCTATAAGTTCTAAAATATTGACCTTTAACATATTTAATTAATTTACTTGATACATAGTCCAATACATTTCCAGATGGCTTATAAATTGCTTCGGTAATTCCGATATATAAAAAAGGCTATGTCAGTAATGTTAAAAATTATCATCCTAACTCACTCTTGCCTATTTTTCTAAAACTCTTGAAAAAATAATTCTTAGAGTATTTTAAACAAAACAATATTTTTAGAAACTCAAACCGACGGTATACTAAAATTTATTTTTGTTATCAATTAATGCTCTGAAAAGAGCTTTTCTGTTGCAACGTTATTTTACCTTAGTATATATTTTGACTGTGTGTCTCATTCAATACTACTTTGTATACTGTACTTCTACAATGTTCATCCAAACAATTGCAAACTGTTACTATCATATTTTATAAATAGAACACTATGTATAAAGTTTAATAATCTCAGTCTTAAAATTGAACACGGTAATCCCCAAAGGTTCATCTTAGATCCATTGTTATTATTAATATTTTAAAATGAGTCAAACTGCACCAGATTGTCAAAACTAATAATTTGACGATAATTCCACGATTATAAGCAACACTAATGTACTACAGGCAGCGATGGAGGTAGATATGAGGTTCTGTAGCAATAGAATCAATGTAAATAACTAAATCTGCTACATTAATAGTGTCTTTAAGAAATGTTGATTTTCCAATCAAAGATACAACTAAATTTCTAGGACAATACATGAAATTGCAGTTAACCTGGCGTAATTACGGATACGCATTAGCATCTAAATTAAAACACTTTTATTTTGCGTAACTTGTCAATTCCTATCATAGGAAACCCTTAGAACGGCATATTACTTGCTAATTCACACACCTTCAATATTACCTATTTATTTGAGTTTATTCAGCAATAATGTATCTCATCTTTATTCAGCGATAAGGTATCTCATAATTGCTTTGTAAACAAGAGCAGTGCAAATAATTTCTGAATGTAATAACAGAGACGACTGTCGTTATTTTATTGCTAAAAATTATAAACATTGCCAACTTTATATCTTTACGAGTATTTGCTTTATATCAGAAACCACCAAGCGGTATCACTCATACTAATCTTCACAAGTATACAAAATTTGCAAAAAAATAAAATATAAAAAAATTCAACAAATCATGTAAAATGAGATGAAAATCCAAAATTATGGAAAATGTGTTTAAACATGTTAGAAAAAGTTGTAAAATATAAAACAATTGCAAAAAGTATTTATATATATTTTTTTAAAATGCAAAAGAGTACGTTTTACAAATTTTTTAACGGCATCCACTGATCAAAATAGTAAACAAGTAAACATTACTCAGTAATAACGTGTGTGCTGATATTTTTCGTTGTTTAGGCGCTTTTACATGTTGAGCTGTGGAATATTAACTATTGATATCAGAATTTGCGCGTTAGAATTGCAGGAAACAATAGCAGTACGTGCTTTTATTGTTAGCGCAACTTAGGCTCCATTCAAAAATTTAAATTGTAAATATTTATTATTTACAATATTCGTATGATATCGGTTGCCGCCTAAAATTTGTGTATTGTGCTAGCATAGTCTAGACATACACACAACTGTATATGTGTAAGCATATCATCTAATGAATATCAAAAATTCACTTTGACATTGTTGTAGAACATAAAAACAATTCAATATTTGATGTTCGAATATGGTGTATTAATAATAAAGTTGCATTATGTATAATTATAGGTTATGTGTCAAAATTTGACACATGATATATAGATTTCTATAGTTTCATAAAATAGCGCCATCTCTATGGAGATTTAATTGCCATTGATAATGACACATTGATGTCAAAATTTATATATGGTTTATAAATAAGATAAGTTAAATAAAATAACGTTCTTATTATAATTGTGGAGTTTTAATTTTATAATTTTTAAAATGAATAAAATCAATGTTAATTGAGATACCTCCGCTGCTCAATTGGCAGAGTAGTGGACATGAAATCTAAAGTTTATGGCTTCCGAGGTGAGTGAATTTTTGCAACATTTATTTCCAAATGGAGGAATGGCGTAGTAATTATTAAGTAATTATAATATTCTAATTTCAACTTAGGCACCATTTAAAAATTTTGATTGTAAATAATTATTATTTACAATGTTTGTATGATGTCGTTCGCCGCCGAAAATTTTCGTGTTTTTTGTGCTAGCATGGTCTAGACATACACACAACTATTTATGTGTAAACATATCATGTAATTGATGTTACAAAATTTTTCTTTGACAAGGGTGTAGAATATAAAACCTATGCCAATTAAGATAGCTACTTAGCTCAATTGGTAGAGCAGTGGACATGAAATCTAAAGGTTATGGCTTCGATCCCCATCCGATGTGAATGTTTGAAACATAAAAATGGAGTAATTGCGCAGTAATTATTTGATAATTAAAAAATTTCTAATTTTGTATTCACCTGAAAAAATATATGTGAAGTAGCATCTATTAAGTGGACTCTCTAATAACTCTCTCAAAAATAGCTTAACAGCCTTTATTTTATCTAGGAACTTTTCTTTAGTTTTTGACTAATATATAATTTAATTCAATTTTTAATAAAGCGTATTAATAATAAACAGTTCTTAAATTTTATAAAAACTCTCTAAGATTTTAAAATTCCAAAATTTCGTAGCTTTCCAAATTTTTGCATCTTTTTGCTGTAAAAAATTAGAGAACATTTTGCAAAAGATCAAAAAATAAAATGTTTTATCACGCTTGATTTTTAGTTAAACGGTTTTTTTTTTAATTAATTTTTCTTTTTCGATGATTTTTTTTGTCAAATTTTTGTCATAAAAAATTTGTAAATTTTGTTGCAATAACAAAAATATATTTTGCTATACAAGAAAATTAAATTAAATTGTCAAAAAAAGATTTAAAAAATGTTTTAAAAAAATATTTTTTTTAATTTTGTCCTTCAAAATTTATAAAGAACAAAACCTTTTTACGTTTGATTTTTGTATAAAAAATCAATTTATATTTTATTTTTTTTTACCTTTTACCAATGCTTCTAAAAAGTATTGGCTAAAATTTTATAAAAATTAAATTAAATGCTTTAAAGGCTTTAAAGAAAAAAAAACATCAAATAACTTTTTTTTAATGAAATAAATTTGACGTCCTTCTTGATTATTGTAAGGGTGGTCTATTTTCGCGAGAAAGAAAAATGTTTTAAACAAATATTTTGTCGTCTTTTAAAATTTATTACAGAACAAAACCTTTTTACGTTCGATTTTCGTAAAATAAAATCAATTTTTATTTTTTCTTTTTTTTACCTTTAGCCAATGCAGCAATAAGATTATTGTAAGGGTCGTTTATTTTCGCGAGAAAGAAAAATATTAAAAAAAAAACTTTTTTTTATTTTCTAGTCTTTCAAAAATTAATTAAAGAACAAAACCTTTATACGTTTGATTTTTGTAAAAGAAATCAATTTATATTTTTTCTTTATTTACCAATGCTTCTGAAAAGTATTGGCTAAAATTTTATAAAAATTTAATTAAATGCTTTTGCCTTTAAGAAAAAAAAAATAAACACTCTTTTAATGGAATAAATTTGACATCATTCTTGATTATTGTAAGGGTGGTTTATTTTCGCGAAAAAGAAAAATGTTTTAAAAAAATATTTTGAAGTCTTTCAAAATTTATTAAAGGACAAAACCTTTTTACGTTTGATTTTAGTAAAAAAAAATCAATTTATATTTTTTTTTTACCTTTTACCAATGCTTCTGAAAAGTATTGGCTAAAATTTTATAAAAAATAAAATTAAATGCTTTTGCTTTTAAGACAAAAAAATCAGCAAAAAACTATTTTTTAATAGAATAAATTTGACGTCCTTCTTGATTATTGTAAGGATGGTTGATTTTCCTAAGAAAAACGGTTCATAGAACCCGTAGATAAAAATTAAAAAATACACTCCTACACTCCTCTCTTTTCTCACGAAAATAAACCATCCTTACAAAAAACTTTTTTTGTTTAATTTTTAGAAAATAAAATTAAATGCAACAAGCGAAAAAAAAATTTAATAATCTCTGCGCATTTGGTGGCGCGTATATAATAACGGCTTGGCTCAACACTAACAATTTTATATTTTTATGCATCCGACCGGATCCGGCTTTTAATTTTGTTCCGGGCAAAAAGTGGATCCGTCGGAATCACTAATTGAATAGTTTATTAAACGCATTGTCAAGAGACCGTTAATAGCCCATATTAATGCATTAATGCATGGGAAAAAATCACAATACTAAGTTCCCAGATTTATTTTACGTCAAGAGTAATGTCAACGTTATTTTGATAATAATAAATTGTGTCACTCGCGTTAATAGCGATTAATACTCTCGATAATTAATAACTTCCATTAACAACCTTGTAGATTAAACAACTATAAATAAACCAATTAATCCAAGAAGAAAAATAAATTATAACTAATTGTTAATGATTAAATTGCAGTAAATAGTCTGATAATAAATCGGTAGGGCGTTATTAAATTATTCAAGAAATTGAATAAAATAAAGATATTGAAAGATCTTTCCCCATAAATAAAAATTTTACATTATTCGAAACAATAAATTAAATACAATTAAACAATTGAATGGTGGCCTTTACTTATGCAATGTTGCATTTTAATAAATAAAACAACTTTTTATATATCTAATCACGAAAAATACTTATTAAACCGGACTAGTTTCGACCAGTTATTTGGTCATCAACTAGGCCGGTTTGATAAATATGTTTCGTGATAAGATATGTAAAAAGTTGTTTTATTTATTACAATTAGATAACAAAATTTGTTAATTGCAATCTAAAGACATGGCAAATGAAACTATTTCTGAAATTCATTAAAAGATCTTACCTTATTGTTGTGGTGGTGGTAGTTGTGGTCGTAGTTGAAGTGCTTTTACTCGAATATTTAATCGTGCTCTTCCCCGTAGTAACGGGAAGCGGTTTCTTCGTGGGCTTCGGTTTAAAACTTGTCGGTTTGTAGCTGCTCGGTTTGTAGCTGGAATTGGGTCGGTTTTTAACTTTGGTGACGAATCCCGGTTCGGTAGTGACCTGCCATTGCGCGATAGGTTTCGAGCCGTGCGAATGTATCGAGTTGTGCCCGGTGATGAACCCCGGCTCTGTGGTCGCTTGCCAGCCGGCTTTCGTCGTGAATCCCGGCTTCGTGCTCCAGCTGGGTTTCGTCGACGGTTCGTAGCCCGGTTTCGTGTAGTGGCCTATAGAAATACTATTCGCGGGTATTAAAGTGTCCGTACTCATCGGCCGCATGCTTTGTCGTGGGGGAGATGTAGATGGCCTCGCGTTCGGCCGCACATTCATTGATGTTGATATCGTGTGTGGACGGGATGTTATACTACTCGATGGTTTCGTATAATGATGACTTATTGGTTTATTTGGTTGAGGTCGACTGAAAAAGACAAATCAATTATTAGCTAATCAATCATCAACCAATATTTGTTAATTCAATTTTTTTCAAATTTATTTTTTAATTTTAAAAATATTGCAATATTCTTAGGAAGATAAATTAAGCTGAAATGTAAATTATCTTTGTCCTAATAAATGTTATATTAAATGGATTTTTCCCCAGGGGAAAGGCACGGCCGAAGGATATTTTTTTATTAATGGATTTATTTAATTGAAAAACAAACCAATATATTAAATATCCCTCTGCATGATAGATATTTAATATTTAATCTCATTAGTTATAATTACATAATGCATCATATATCCAAAAAAATGAATGAAAACAGCATTAAACGATAACCTGCTAATTAGTATACATTTTTTTGAATTGTGATAATCCCAAAACGTATGCAATAAACAATAATAATAAAACATACAAAGCAAT
>JARJEC010161833.1:0-11909 GCA_030264575.1 Tachinus sp. AB-2021 | reverse complement strand
TTTAAATTGCAGACGAACCGAATTATTGGATAAGTCAGGTTGGCCGAGCGGTCTAAGGCGCCAGATTTAAGCTCTGGTTCCCGATTGGGAGCGTGGGTTCGAACCCCACACCTGACAGATTTTTTTGCCCTTTTTTACAATACATAAACTTTGTTTAATATTTTTACAATTTATCCGAGGTTTATTATTCTGCAATGTATTTACCGTCGCTTGTATTTTACAAACCATTTTGAACATCCTATTCGTCGTATTAACAAAGAAAAATATTAGGTTGGCAACACTCTTTCGTCAAATGTCAGTACTTCTAATTTGTTGATGTAAAATGAACATTTTTAATTTCAACAATGATGAAGAAATTGTGAATAGAATAGAAGAAATGAAGGCTCCAACAAACACAAATATCAGGTAAAAATAACATTCTAACATATATGCGTCATACTCAATTATTTTATGGACTCTAAACTATCCATAATGTAACGGATTACTAAACTAGTAGACTTGTGTCAAAATATAACAAAATTGTGAATTTTCGTACATTCTCTCTATTTTTTGTGTGCTCTATAAACATTTTCGTATTGTTCTATTAATTTCTTTGTCAATAACAATTCTCTTGCCTTTGTAGTATTTATTGTCTTTATATTTTTATTGGAATGATATTGTTTTCACCCAACATGAATTATATCTGTCAGATTGACAATTGAATCTATAGATATTATAAATTGTATACTATACTATACATCATGGGATGTACACATAAACGGGCAATAGGGAGGAGCGGACTAAATTCAAGGAGTCTATTCTGCGCGTAAAAAGAATGTAAAAAGCACAAATGTTGTTACCCTATTTTTATTTGTTATCAAGTTATAGCGCAGAAACAAACAAATGTTTTTATCTAGTATGTCATGATCGCGTGTAAAATAATGTATCGCTGTTGTTGGAAACAAATATAATGTTTGCAACTCGTACACATCAGGCTCAAAGTTGCCAACATAGCGGATTTTTCGCTAGTTCTAGCTTATTTCAATCACATTTAGGGGAAAAATTTTACACCTAACGGCTAGAGGATTTTCTACAGTAATTGCTTTTGCTAGCAACATTTAGCTTATTATTTTCATACATTATTTCACAAATAATATTGTTCCATGCGCTTCATATCTGTTCTGGCGATCTATTAAAAAGCTAGCTATATCGACATCCCATCTTCTGTGTATACATGGTTGCCTAACGCATACGCATATTTACAGTGACATGTATATGTGGTTGCGTTTTCTAGTCCGGTTCAACGGATAATGCAGAATACTATATGTATTTGAAAAATTAAGAATTAAATTTACTTTTCAACAGTTCATCTGTTAGTGTTGACTTTGCGTTGACTGTTGTTAGTAGTTAGTACTTATTAGGCTCAATTTAAATGGATTTATAATTCATAAATTCAAGAATTAACTTATTAACTAAATGAATTCCACAAAAGTGTAAAAGGACATAGTTTTTCTAATAAGAAGTGAAATATATGTATGTGCATTGTAAGTAAAAAAATAAATAATAAATTATAAAGTATTGCTCCTCATATGGTTACAATGGGCAAACAAAAGCAATATAGCCAAAAGTTTCACACTTAATGCTTACATTTGCCTCAATTTAAAAACTGGCTGCAGGAGGTTCCAGATGATGTCACTAAAGGAATTTGCAAGTATTGTAGATCTACAATTACATCAAAATTGACTGATTTAGAAAATCATGCACAGCGAACAAAACATGTACGAGCTGTTAAAGGGCTGCATTTACAACCTACATTAAATCTGCTGCCAAAATAAAATCTTCCTGTATCTAACGTAGAAGGAAAATTAGCAATGATTATACGTGCACATACAGAATTATGTTGTTTTGTATTTGATTGCAGTACTGCGAGACAACTAAAAATACACAGAACTAAATGTTCTGGCATTATACAGTTTGTATTATATCCTCACTTTCAAAATCATTTGATGCAAATTATTGAAAATAGCAAGATTAAATACAGTTTGTTTATTTATGAATAGACAGATTTAAGTATAAAAAACTTTTCATTATTTTATTGAATCAAAAGGGCAAGTGCAATCATTATTTTTATCTTTAACCGAAGTACCTACATGTGATGCGGAAAGTTTAGTTACCGCTATTAAAAATACATTATCTAGTCATAAATTACCACTGAAAAATTTAACGGGTATTGCTACCGATAATGCAAGCACAATGACTGGAGTAAACAAAAAATTAATAGAAGATGGTCCTAATCTTATTTTAATAAAATGTGTCTGCCATTCACTGCAATTGGCTGTATAGTATGCATGCAATTTTTTATATTGGAAACCTACAATTTGTTTTGTAAATCTGCTGGAAGACAATATAAATATTAACAATTATATAAAACTCTGAATGATGTTTGTGAGTCTAAAAAAATGTTGCCCAAGCTGGCTTTCAATTGAAGCAGCAATTTCAAGTATTTAGAATTAAAAACTCATTTTGAAATGACCCGTTTTTAAGTTACACCTCCAAAATGTTGTACAATATGTACAAAGACGATATTAATACTTTGTTTCTAAAATCGATATTAACAGAAGTTCAACAGTAAATAAATGTTTTGAGGCAAACAATGTGGATTCGCTCAAATTACTTCAAGATTTGAAGCTGTGGTTAATTCAATCGGAAAAAATATATTTTACCTCTGTGTAAATTAAATCCAATCAGTAATGATATTTCCGACTACATAGAACGTAACCCCTACTTAGGGCATAAGGTCGAAAACAAAATTAAAGAATCTTAATAAAATTACAATAGCAGAAGAAAGTAATTTTAGATCAAGGTGCACTAATTTTCTTTCGGAGTTATTTAAGCAACCGAAGCACAGACTTTTGGATAATATAAAAACATTGGAAAAAATTGAATTATTTTCGGTTGACAATGTTTTAAACGCTATAAAATTGCCACTTGTTCCTTTGTTAGAGGAATTGGGAGTTAAAAAAAGTAGAGATTACGATAATTGAACAAGAGTACTATAAAATTAATTTAGTATGTTGGACAAACAAAGCGGACACAGTGTCTTTTTATGCTGAAGTGTATAGATAGATATATATATATATATATATATATATATATTTTTTTTTTCTGAATATTTGTTATCTTGCATTAAATTTATTGGTATTGCCTATGTCAAATGCAGAAATAGAAAGAAGTTTTAGCCAACTAAACATTGTTAAAAATAAACTACGTAACAAATTAAGTACAATATTGTGAATACTATACTGTTCGATAAAGTCGCAAAAGACACAACAAATGTTGTCATGATTATGTATTTCCAGATAATGCACTTAGGAGGATAGGATCTAATCAGTTATCCACAAAATTATGATTTTGACTTTGATTTAGAGAAGTTGTTAGCTTAAATTCACATAATTTATACTGTGCTTTATTTTATAATTACATAATTTATTTTGTTTTGTAAGAAATTTGAATTAAATTTATTAAGAAAATATTATTAAATAGTTTTTCATTACTTTGATTATCAATCAACATAGTGGATATCAGTACATTTGTAGAGTATTTTTGTCGATCTGGCGAGATACAACTGGCAAATTAATTTTACATACAGTTGGTAACACTGATCAGGCTTTATTCGCATTTACTATTGACCTTACTTGATGCTCTTGCTTAGCTATAAACAGTTTGTCCAATAAAGTCCTAAATTGTGTACTTGTTACATGGATAGCTATTTTACGACAATAATTTGTGATTATGGAAAGTATTTATGATTTACTAAAATTTTTTTTAAGCAATTTACATGACAAGTTTGGCAAATATGTGAATTTTACAAAAAATAAGATGTGATACCAAATCAACAATTCTAATAGCTACTTGTCGAGAATTGATCTTTTGGCCAAACATCAAATAAAAACGTTAGATGCCTTTAGAATTAACAATTTTTTGGCCCAACAAATGTTGGCTTTTTGATATAAAAATTGTATATACAGAGTGTTAATTAATGTCGGGGAGATAATACACAGATTCTTCGTTTGATTCTAACTCGAAAAGTTGTTATAATGTTGTGGTTTAAAATGCTCCCTTTTTGAAACACAGGATAATTTTTTCCCACAATTTTAAATTTGCGGGAACAAAATGGTTTTAATTGATGAATGATATAATGCGCTGACGTTTTGCTTGAATTGGTTTTCAGTTTTGATAATACAATTTTGATTCTGTAAATTTAAAATTGTAGGGAAAAAATTGCTATGTATTTAATTTTAGACCATAACCTTAAGAAATTTTTTGTGTTAGAATCAGAAGAGGAATCTACCTGTGTAATATTTCCCCGACATTAATTAACACTCTGTATACCTACAATCAGTTTGAGGTTTACGCTTAATTTCTGAGTTACAGTTATTTGGTACATTTTTCATCAATGGTCTATCACTTAACGATTCTAAAAATCGACTTCTTTGTCAAAATTTTGCATTGCATTAAAAGGTTTTTGTCTTAAGACACATACGAACATACAAATTGTCTAAACTTGTTTTCAAAATGAGCGAAAACATCCAGTGTCTGCTTTTGAGGAGTATTTTTATTTCAGCGACCCATCAATTGCAAAATATTTGGTATAAACCTCTTGACAGTTTTTCCATTATTGAACTGAATTTGTAAAACTCGAAAAAAAAGTGTTCAGAATCCAAATATGACTTTGTATCCGAGCCAAGAAAATGTCCTATATTACAAACATTTTTTTTGGTCCACTAATATTTTT
Organism: Tachinus sp. AB-2021; assembly: GCA_030264575.1. Taxonomy (NCBI): domain Eukaryota; kingdom Metazoa; phylum Arthropoda; class Insecta; order Coleoptera; family Staphylinidae; genus Tachinus; species Tachinus sp. AB-2021. Next base: position 7,135 of record JARJEC010161833.1, on the reverse strand, counting down.
TTCAACGTTTTACTCCAACTATTTTTTGAAAAACAAAAAGTGCGACATAATCGTTATATAAAAATTTAAAAAAATTAAACTTTTTTTATTCGACGTAAATGATCTGATACGCAAAGATAAATATAAAAATTTGTTCATATTTTGGAACATTTTTCACCGAGGTTTTTTCACACTACATCGGATTTTAGCTTTTGTTCTGATGTTTTTGCTTTGTCATCTTCCATCTGATGTATTGCTGTGGTTATGGTTTATGATTTTTATTGCTTTGCAAAATTTACAAGTTGTGGAAATATATGTTGCACTATCTTTACTTTCTCTTCTTTCTCCCATTCCTGAATTGTTCAGTCTGCTAGTATGCTTTGTTGTTTCAAGTGTGTTCTTTGTTATTTTAGATCTTTATTCACTTCTTCCTTGACGTATTTTCTCCTTTTAATAAAAACTTTATGCAATTCCATCCATCAGTAGTCTTTTGGCAGACCTAAGTTTACAAGTTTTATTTCCAGTGAAAATCTTGAGACTTCGTTTCTGATTATTTTTTAGCATCCGTGGTTGCCACGCATAATTTAAAAATAATTGTGGTATAGTACCCAATTTAAATTTAATATATGGCCCTTCAGTTATTTAGTTTGCTCACTTGTATAAACCATTTGAAAATTGCTTCGTCAATTCTGCTATTCCGCTTCCTTTGGGAGGTTCTTTTCTTTTTCTTCTTGTCTCAGCAATTTTAATTAGTGCTATTGTTTCCTAGAGTGTTCTTTTCACTTTCATTCTTAGATCTTTTTTTTCTTGATGGGCATAGTTATCTTGGTCTACTTTTCTTTCTCTTTTTTGGTTTTTTACATGTTTATTTATTCTCATTTTTATTTTCTTTCCTTTTTCCTTTATGTTTTTATGAATTTTGTTCAATAAGTTTGATTCCATTTAAATTTTATCAGCTTCAAATTTCTGTATTTTTTTCTGATCACTTTTGTCGCAAAGTTTCTTAGTGCCCTCCATTTATTTTTGTTTTTCATGCAGTTGTTGATGATTGCTGTTTTCTCTATTTTGTCTTCTAGTACCTTCTCTAGTATTTTTCCTGTCTCCCATGTTCGCGTTCTACTAGTGTATGTGTAAAGGCTCCGTGACCGGTTTATAATTCTGTTTCTGGCTGCATTTCTACTCAATTCTTTATTTAGGGGATTAGTCTCTAGTTCAATTTTCATTTCCGTTTCTCTTTATTGTCTTTGCCATTTTACATTGTATTTTCTTTTGCCCGTCTTTGCTTCTTGTCTAGTTCTTTAGTTTAACATTTTATTTATATCTAGTTTTTCTTCTACCATTAAATCAGCTGATTGTATCTGTGCGATTAAATCTAGTACTTCTTGAGACATTGTTCTATATGCCCTATACATTTTTAATGAGCTTTCTCTTGTAAGTATTCTCTTCTTTGGATTCTTTTTTATTTTCAAAGCCTTTCCCCGTGGTTCTGTGTTTATTTCAAAGTCGCTGTTGCTGCTAGCCTTCTTGTCCTTTCTTCTGGTCTTGTTTCTCACAAGCCAACTAAGAAGTTCCTTCATTTTTTGTCTTTTTTTCCGGATCCATAACTTGTTCTATCTCTTTGCCTGAACTCCGAGCTGTTTAATTTTCTTCCCAATGCTCATTTTTGCGACCCCACCCCCCTGCATTTTCTCAGTTCCCTAAATCTTCTGTGTCGATAGCCATGATATGTCGCCTCAGTTGTTTGAGAAGCAAGATATAACTCTTTATTTCTTATTAATCTTTTATCATTTCAATTGGCAACTCTAAGCCCTACTAATAGTACTTCTATGTCTATATTCTTAATAATTTATCAACGCAACATCGTCCGTAAATGCCGTCATTGTCAGGTGGCAACCGCATTTTGCGTAGCTCTTTATAGAATAGATTCCACAGATAGGTCCTAGTGCAGAACCCTGTGGTACAGCTTTGGTCAGAGCAAACTTTCAAATTAATTTGATGGTTCTTTCTAGTTCTGTTTTTTTTGCTCATTTTATAATTGCTGCCCATAATATGCTATTGAAAGCATTTTTCCCTATATAACCAACCTCACGACTCTCCCGGCGTAAATGCGTTTTGCATTAAAACTTTTTTCTCCTTAAGTGATAGGTGTATACAATCTGTCTTTTCATCTTTCAATCTGTCACAACTTTATGCAGGTGGTGAAAGACCCTCAGTTAGTCTCTGAGGCTTATTTTAACTCAGATTTCTAGAAATTGACCGCGCTGGGCGAACTTTTCAAACATTGATTGTTCATGACAAACAGGAAATTTGTTTCTTTAAAATCTTGTAAATTTTTCTTTAATGTGTACTTCTTGATATTGTCTACTAACGGTAATTGTACTATCATTGCTATACCAATATTTTTAAAATATTTGTGGGCGGGTCACAACCCGGCTGTTTTGTCATCAAAAGATTGGATATTAACCCCACCTGTTGCAATTTTTTCTACTATAACAGCATAAAAAGTTAATGTTAGTTGTTAAATAATAACAAAATATAACAACCTTTTGATAACACAATACCTGGACAGGTGAGCGGATCACATAAATTAAAACTATTGGTAAAGGTAATTGCATTATAAATGAAACTATCTTTACCAATATTATAAAATTATGTGACCCACTCACCCACCCAACTATTGTATCATGAAGTGGATATTAACCCACCTTTTTATTATTATTTGACAACTGACACTTTCCTTCTATAATGATACAGTTAAAAAAATCACAAGTTCTGATGATATCCAATCTTTTGATGACAATAACTGGGCCGTGGGTGGATCATATAAATTAAAAATAATGATTAAGTAGTTTTAGATATACAATAAATGACCTTAACGGCCCAAAATGAATGACTGGTTATTTCAAAATGTTGTCAATAATAATTAGATGAATTGAAAATTATCAAAAAATTTGCTAAAAAAATATGGTTTGTTACAAACTTATTTCGATTGTAATTTGATGTGATCTGAAAAGTGCACGAGACGTCGAGCGCGCTTTGACAATGAAAATGAATGAAGGTGATTTTTTAAATGCAACCAAATTTTGAATTTCATCGCGCAAAATATATTTAGTAGATTGTTTTCAAAGCAAAATCTTGTTAAAATTTGTTAAAAAGGATCAGACAACTATTAATAAATTGAGTTCTTAGAGCCAGTGCACTTATTGCTGTAATTCTTGCACATGTGCAATTTTTACTGTAAGTTAAACCTGATCTGTATAATTATGGAGGAATTACTCACTCAATATTAATAAGTAAAGTAAAAAATAACAATTTTTAAAAATAGTTCAATAATTTTCTTTACTATATTTTATTTTTTTTTGTAAGTTATAAATAAAATAAAATAAAGTTTTAGTAAGGAAAATTCTTGAATTTTTATTATTGTTCAAACAATTAACAAATGTTCGCTTAATATCAATAGCAGTCAAACTCTAAACTTTTATGGATTGATTTTCGTGAATAAATACTTTGTTATTTCTCTTCAGAAAGTCTATTTTCAAAAATTGGTTAAAATATTTTATATATATACAAAAATGTAAAAATAAGCAGATTCAATTTGTTAATAATTCAATATATTAGTACAAAATATAATTAAGTGTATATCGGGCTTTTAGTTTGCGGTGTTTTGTAGACAACATTTAAAAACACAGTGTAGAGAACATCGACATCCAAAAGACAAGCTTTTGTTGAATTGAGAAATTCCCAACCGAGCAATTTTGCCAACTCTGTTAAAACCGGCTGAAATACCAAATATTTAATCAACATTTTTGATTTATTTTATACATACCATCAGCAAAAACCAATCGTGTATCGCTTCTAAAATAAAGGTAACAGTGAGATCGCCTTTAAATATCAATTTCTTCAAATACAGCTTTTTAAACTCGTCGTTTTTTAAATCGACCAAACATTCTGGATGATTTTGCTATAAACATTATTGGCATAAATATATAAATTAAAAGTGATAAAAAATATTTTACTGTTAGTATTGTCTTGATTATAAGCATGTCTTGATCGCACATATATTTCACGGTTAAAATCAAATAATTTTTAATATATTTGTGAAAATGCACATTGCTTTCCGATAGTCTCCAGTTCCACAAACGTGCGGCATAATAGCGGGCAGTTTTCTTTGTTTTTGTTTCGGTGTCTGTGCTAATGATATCAACATCGTTATGAATTATATGTAATCTAAGAATTATATAAAATGTTATATTATGGTAGTAGTATTTGTGTTTGTTGGTTGATGACCAGACTTCAAGGTCTTTCAGCCGTGTTTATGTAGGCTTGTTACTCTAGAAATTTGTCTCCAATAACTAGAGGTAATTAACTCTTTTCCAATGGCACCGTTGCTTAATTTTTGCAAACAATCGGCGCACTGGAAATGCCACCTTGGAGGTACAAATTGTTATATTTTAAGGTGTTATAATATATTTGACATTCAATGAATAAATTATACTTACTTAGGATTAGCAATCAATTGCTTGTAAATCTCCTCCTTTTCCTCATTGGTAATATTATCAGCATATTCCATTTTTGTATCCACCTTTGGCTTGCACGTTAATTTACCAATAATCCCAAATTGTGACAAGAGGAGTTTTGGATTGATTTTCCACAAATTTACAACAGCGCCGCAAAATGCTTTGGTCTTGTTAAACCTAAATTTCAGCGATTGTAGTCGGCTAGGCGTCAATTGCTTCGAGCACGTTCTGCATGGAGCCATTATAAAAAAAGTAAAATGACGTTGACATTAAAGACGTTTGTAGGGATTTTATTAACATGATTTTTTTAATAATACTTAACACTAGTAATAACAAACTAATTTCAAAATAAGTGATACAATAATGAGTAAATATGATTTTCTACAAATGATACATGCTTTATAAGTTCACCGTTCTATTTCAATTGGTTGAAATGTGTGAGCTTATTTTTTTTAAATTTATTTTTATCCTTTAATACAATATTGCTGAAAATATTGAAAGGATTAAATGTCTCGATTGTAATCGTATGGTTCGTAATCTTTTAAAATGCTTTTGATTTTTTTTTCTGTTGATTTTAAATAATTGCGATTCTCGCGTTCTTCTTTTAATAGCGTCATACTTCTTTTGACGACGTTGTTGTAGCGCTGCGATAAGGATTCTTCATTTCCCTTGACTTTTGGAATGTAACCAGTGTAGCCTGCGATTGGTGGATAATCTGCTGATATGGCCCTTTCTGAAAATTTTTCACATAATAAGTTTTGATCAATTTTTATGGATCGATGTACCTTTAAATGTTTGGGGTTCCTGGTTTTCTCTTAATGTGTATTTCATCTCGTCGGCGTTTCTGATTGTTGTTAATTTGGGTGCGCTTTGTGCTCTTAATCTATCCGATTCCATTTTTTGTTCGCGTAGTCGACGCTGCTTTGTACTAAATTCATACATGCTATCATCGGCAGCTTTTCCGTACGATTTTCCGTAGCGGAAATTTAGTGTTGGCACAAATCCTAAAAACATTAACTTAATACATTTTTTAGGCGGCTATATCTGAAAATAAATGTTTCTGGCCGCATTTGCACATAGAAAATGTTGGCTTTTGTAAGTACTGCAACTAAAAGTTTCAGTTCCATAAGTACAGTAAGAACAGTTTCCTTGATAAACAAAAAAATGGTTTTTGGCTATATATAAAAGTCAATATTTCTGGCCGCAAAGTTTTGACATTACAAAATTTTCACTATCATGGTTGCTATCAGCGCTGTAACGAAGTCGTGCCAAACAAGGCGCCCGCCATTTGAGTAACTAGGTTTGGGGGGCGCAAAAGAAACGATACCCATCAGTTAAAAGTTTACTACTAAACACTTCAAAGCATATTTTACACCTTTACAAATATTTTAGGTCCTTCAAAACTGGTCAAAATACATATTTTTGGGCACCAATCAAAGAAAAATCGATGTTTCAGTTTTTTTAATTATGCATATATTATTTTCATATATTTTGCCAATCATTCTAAAGCTTATAGTCTTCTTGTTTCTGAAAGATATTTTTGCTCAATAATTACAAAAACTGCAATTTTTGAACACCTGTAGCGAAACAGTTAAAGTCATTAGATATTTCTTTACCTGGATTATATTCTTTTTCAGAATAATCAACATTTCCCAATTGTCTGTCTGCAAATTGGTGCTTCAAAACAGCTTGAAAATGGTATTCTTAAAACACCAATCACAAAACACTTAAAATATTGTGGTATACAACTTCTTTTACGTGCTTTGTCAATAGATCATAAACTTAAATTCTTTGATCCTGCTTCTAAAATGGATTTTGTGTCTCAAATTCTTAATAGTTAATAAATAATTGAAGAATTTGATTCCTTTGCCATCTAAAACCTACTCTTAGATGTTTTTTCTGACGGTTTTGGATTTTGAAATATTCCTGTTTTTAAAATGTCTTTTGAACAATGATGAACTGTTATTTTGACCAACGTCAAAATTGTTGTACAGATTACGAATTACAAACTAGTTTTAAATGAAATAAAATAAAACAATTTACTAAGTTTTACTTTATCACAAAAATATTTATTGAAAATCAATGTATTAACGACTTAAGTGTCGACTTGTGACGGTCATTATCAAGTCAAAACTTAAGTCGTTGAAATATTGATTTTTAATAAATATTTTTGTGGTAAAAACTTAGTAAATTGTTTTATTTTATTTTATAATGAAGTACCACGTAGTATAGGTCGAAACCATCCTTATGATTAAATCAGCCTGTACGGCAAAACAGACCAAATTGTACAAAAAGTTTATGAAAAAATACAGAAACACGTCACAAGATATATGGTTTAATTCTGAATGTCTACAAAATAAAGTTATTCCAAAATATGCCAATATCAAAACACAAACAACAGCACCAGCAGCAGTAATAGCCGTCTATGTCGCCCAATTGAAGCGGGTTAGAGAGGAAATTAAATGTCTTCATCTGAGAAGAGATGTTATTCAACATTACATTAAGGTATTGCATTCAGAACTTTTAATTTACACCCCATCGAGTTTGACATATTAAATGATTTTGTTATAGAAAATGTTAGGAAGACCGTTCATAAAAAATGTATCATCCAGAAAAAGAAATTAGAATCATTAATTAAC
>JARJEC010161829.1:0-25435 GCA_030264575.1 Tachinus sp. AB-2021 | reverse complement strand
TCGTTCGTTCGTTTCTATATTTAATTCTGTTTCTTATATTTTTGTCCATTGATGATGAAAAACAATGAATAGCAGGTATTGTCCAACATATTTTTGTGATAGTGAATTTAGCACATGGTAAAACTGTATTATGTGAAATAATATTTATAAGAAGACACTAAACAAAACAAACGGTGAATGAATTATATAATAACTCGGAACATTTTTGTTTACCTATAGACTGAATAAACCCCAGATAAGGAAGGTGATATCGAGAATGTATGTAGCATATCTTCATAAATTACCACCAAACCCATAAAAACCAAAACAAACTCAACAGATGTGAAACGATTATCAAGAAACTGCATTTAATGTATAATTAATCTTCCTTTTTCAATAAACAAAATGTAATCACATATTTTTGTTTTAATATTGTATTTTCTTTCGACAGAAAAACATGATATTTTAGAACATGATACAATAACGCCATTCGTTAAAGCGATATAATAATTTCAAAACTAAGCCTCCTGAATATGCCATGCCGTCGGTTGATAACAATAATATATGCCAAAAATTTGTGTACACTCATATTTTGACATATAAATTAAGACAAATCCGTGTCTTTTTGAAATAAGTTGTCATACTCAATAATTGATAACTGAATTATATATATATATATATATATATATATATATATATATATATACATCAAAAATTGCAAATTATACGCTCTTACGTATTTTGTTTCAAAACTATTGGAAAAAGAGTGTTTGTGAACGGCCCCAATTTGCAAAAAGCAAGACTAGTTACGAAACGAAAAATAATTATAAATTACGTGGTGCACTAAGAAACGAGCATAAGTTTCGTCACAAAGGGCACTACTTTTGCATTGTGTTATTTGATGTTAAGGTCAGTCATAAAAATATCAAGCATAGCGTTAATATTAGTACTTACAGTAACAGCTTTAGTTGTAAACGTAGAAATAAAACAAAATAAGCAACAACAAGTTCAATATGCGCATGTCATGTAGCCGCTTATGCAACTGCGGTTTTGGTTTTAGTTTTGGGTTGTTGCATTAAGAGTTTGTAACTTTCAACTTTCTGTACCCAAACTGTAGCTACATGGGTGGTTTCGTGGCATGCGCGTAATTGAGCAAAACTGTGCTTAGTCTTATTTCGATAAAGCAAGTTTGGCACGAAAACTTAATTATATTGAAAACGGCGCATTATAGAGATACTAAAGTACGTGTACGCCATCAGAGCCGCTGCATATTTAAATGTATGTTGACAAATGTAAAGAAAGCGTAAAAAATTGAGTAGGAAATGCGACACTGGTTTAGTAAGAATTACACGCAAATACTGCAAAACTCCTGTTTTCCGAGTTTTCACCATTATTTTAAAATGTTTATATGAAAAATCTTTTTAATCCACGTATATTATTGAGCAATAAAAAAACTATACAAATATTTTACAAATAATAAACCTACTAATTATCCTGAGACCTGAGATCCGCGCCTAACGATCCATAACTCTAACTCACGGTCCAAAGCTTAGAAGCCGCAACCCACAATCGGAAACATACAACTCGCAACCAAAGGGTCGCAACTCACAATTCGCAAGTCATCGCATATGGAAACATTTGCTCTGATAAATAGCTAACATGATATGACATGATAAACAAATAAAACTAATAAAAAATACAAATAAAAAAATGTATTTTCTAATATCGTTTTCAAGTTAACTGCACCATTCTTCAATCTTCAATAGCTCGTGCTGTGGTTAGTACGAGCGGCAAATTTGAAACGACATATAGACCCAAACGTGGTATTAGAATTTCTATCTTCATCTTTATCTGATAGTGATGATTATATTATCTTGCAATCATGGTAAAATAGAAAAACAAAAATTTATAAAATTAATAAATTTCTGGAAATTAATTATGAATTTGATAATTCCTAAATCTTATTACTTGTTTATCCTTATTGTTATAATATTTAGTCATTTTCAAAATTCTAAAAATGGCAAATTACATGTAAGTTGCATTGCAAAATTAAAGAAAAACCTGTAAAATAATTATATATTGTAGGAGTAGGAAATTACATTTTTAATAACTTTTGTATATAAATATCAACATTTGTCATATTGTTCTTAATATTAGTATATATATTTGCTACTTTCATTTCTATCCATTTTCCTATGTTATATGTGTTACTTGTAATTTTGAAAACTGCAACATTTACGGGAAATGTATAAAAATGTGTTCAATTTATAATTTTTTTTGCTTTGACCAAGCATATAACTTGAAAACGTTATAAAATTTAAAAAACTAATAAACTGGAATGGAATTAAATTATTCTAGTTGCATTAAGTTTAGATGTTTAAATAATATAAATTTTTAAATCTCACAATATTTTTTGCGAAAAATGATGGTTTTATTGAACTTTTAAAATAAATAATAAATATATTATTCCATATTGTAAGAATTTTCCAATAGAAGTAAATTATAGGTACTTATATATTTGATATAAGTGGTTCATGTTTACATATTTATTTCACGTTATAAATTGAACATGAGATTTTGCTTTCAATAATAAATCAAATCAATTGAGAAAATGATTGGTTCTCACATGTGAATTTAATTAGATGGGGAGATATTAGTCATACATATAATATGTATGATACAATGTGCTGAAAGCTTTTATATATTGTTTCAATTTCTTTAAATTTTATAGTAAATTGTTTGACCATGAGTGACAAACAAAACTTAACTAACAGTAGCCAAAAATGAAGGTGTAAAAGGTGAAGAGGTATTGATAACAGAAAATGGTTAAAATAGTTGGTATAGATTATATAAATTATAAGAAAAAGTTTTATAATGTTAAAAACTACTAATAAGCTACTACTACTAAAATAATTTTACATATATAATATATTATTATAATAATACTATTGTGCTTTATTTTAAAAAAAATATTACAATAAAAAAATTTCTTAAACAAATTTTATTCTTCCACATCCAATTTGGAAAACATTTATTGTTTTTCAAAAGTCCTAGAAAACAATATTTTAGAAATAAGTCTATTAGAATTTTTAGTTGGATTAAAAAAAATAAGTTTAAAAACATATGAACATTAATAAAAACATTAAAAAAATCAACTTGATTCTTTTTTAGTCCACAGCACATCTTAGCCGCAGTCAATTTCTAATATTTTTCATCCCAAAATATTGACGCTATAATTTATCGAGTTGATTTCACGGACATTACCTTTTTTGTTGGTTGGCAATTCCTATGCTTCTGTTTAGATAGTTGCTTGGTCTCAAGGGTAAATAAAAACCCAAGTTTTATCGATTGTAACAAATTCGTTGTACAAAATAGGTCTCATTTGAGTTAAAACGATCTAAACTTTCTTGACGAATTCTTATTATCCAAAAATTTTGATCTATTGTCGATATGCGCGGTATTCATTCTAACAAAAATCCACAGTTATGATATAAAATGTTGTTTTATCTAAGATGACGAGAGACCGTTAATCGACTATCCTGCATAACCGTATCGTGAACTTGTTTTGACTATTTAAGACGTATTCCGCATATAAGATTAAAAATCAATACTTTTTAATGAAATATATTTCTATGGGTTAAAATACATTTTTAGTTTTGATAACATAACGTTTGATGTATGTACTCATATAGTATTTCCTTTTGAATTTTTTTATCAAGCTGTCTATATAATTTATTTAAATTCTTAAATTTACATTATTTAAATTATTATAAGGTGCAGAAAAATTTGCCTTTTGAAATTAAATTTTAAAAAAATCACTTTTAACAAATGGTTTAGATTCGATTTTACTGAAAGGCTAAAAATCTTTTTTTACCAGTGGTGCTAAATTTAGATTAACGTAGCATTAAATCTCTCTCGTTAATACGAGAGAGATGTACGCGTGGCAACATAATACCCACAGCCCCTAAATTTGTTGACAAAATTAATCTTACTCTCTATCCAAAATACATTGTAAAAGTCATAATAAAACTCGGAATTTAATACATTCGTGGACAGCTCAAGAAAACAAAGAATGTCATATTTGCAGTTGCAAGTTTCACTAAATATGTATCTTAGACTTATCTGACTCGAGACTGACGCTAGCACTAACTTTAGTACAATTATTGCGCACGCCGCGCCATTTTATATTAGAAATTTAATATAAACTCCAGCATTTTAGTATCACTCGTAAGTTTGTAAAATAAGTACGTAAGCGCGCGCATTCGTTTGTTCTGTCAGTGAAAGTAAAATGTCCAATATCTGAGTTGTATACAAACACGTGTTTTTCTACGCACAATTATTCTGAGCACATTTAGCGATACTTGCCCAAAAAATTAGAACGAGTTCTATTTTTTTGCATGAAAATTTACTCAATAGGTGCGCAAAATTTGTATACTAAAGATAGTGCTGACGTTTTGAGTTTCGTGTCAAGCAAGCTAACTTGGTACACAATAGCACTGCTAAAAGAACATAGAATAAAAGTTCTACTTTTGTGGTTTGAAATTTTTACTTTTACCATTTTTTTAACGCAAATAACAGTTCAAATTCCTTATTTAAAATTTAGCATTTTTAACATCTCTACTTTTTGAAAGCACGCAGTTTTCAGTATTTTGAGATGTTTCAAATTTAAGGACATCATCGAGTAATTGGCCACAAAGTTTCGTAGAGTAAAGCTGTAAAACATTTTCAGAATAAACTTTAACATTTTCTTCAAAACATTTCATAAATCAGTTGCAAGATGCTTCGTAAACAGATTTTGTTAGCAATAAATTTTGAATTGTCTAGTTATATTAATAAACACGTTTGAAAATCTCAACACAAGCTCAAGACGCATGACGTTTGCTTATAAACGCTGTCGTAATTACAAAGGATTCTGATTATTTTATTCTGTGACTTGTTACTTGCTTAAATAAAAGAGATGAAAATTGAAATTCCACACTTGATTTTGTAATTGTAAAATCTCATAAGTCTGTGAAAAGACATAAACCGTCTCACGGTGCATTTACTGATTTTATATCTATCATCCGCTAAACGCGACAGTTTTGAATTAAATCGTTTATGTATTAAATGGCGCTGGCAGTTCTATACTTTGGTTACACGAAAATTGTATAAATTTGCGAGTGTTGAATTGCAATCTTCATCTTCTTGGCTTGGTGTGTTGCAAGGTACACTGATGAGACGTCACACACGTCAAAGGACTTGTCTGTATCACATTTTGGACATGGAGCAGAAATTCTACTTTTGCTTAAGCATTTTTACCAATTCTTAACTCAAATAACAATTTGATATACTTTAATATTATTTACAATTTTATGTCTACATTAATATTAATAATACATCTGGTTATTGTCAAGAACGTTGCACTATAGGACTGCCGTATCCCCGCTTTGGGCTGTTTCAACCCAACAGCGTAGATGACGTCACAGACGGTACAGAAACTATATTGCGGTATTATATTATAATAGCGCATACGATGTTTTCGTATTCTATAAGTGCATGTGATATTTATTATATACAATAATTGCGTATATACATAATAAATACTTAAATAATTTAATTATATTATGTCTTGACGAATGAAGTTGATATCTGCAATTAAATTTTAAAGGGTTATGGAAATTAAATATTATGTTTTATTTATTTATTGTAAAATTTTATTTATGTTCATGGATGTTTTGCTGTCGGTTGTTTTTTATCTTTGAATTATTTCTTGTATTGTTGGAATAATTCAATTAATTCTTATTATTGTGCGCTTTACCAGTTATTTAAATATTTTCTTTTTCAAATTTATTTACAAAAAGCAAAAATACTGTCATACATTTTAATTTAGTTGAGCCATTCATTAGGTTTGGGCTAGGTTTGAATAGCCCACCATATGACAGTTGTATTCAACTATGTATTTTAACGAATCATTCGAAGTTTGGTCCTCAATAATATTGTTAGTCATTTATTAAAATGTTAAAATTGTATTTTCATATGAGAATCAATTGGAAGATTTGGTATATTACTATTATTTATATAAAAGTCACTTATTTATTTAATGGTAACTTCTTTTTGAATTCCTCCATCAGTGGAGAAATGCAGTTTTTTTAATAGAAAAATTAAATTAAAATTATAGCATATGCTTTATATTGTATATAAAAATCTATAATAATTAACAGGAATAATCTTTCTAACTCTATAAATTGCAATCAATAGCAAAGGATGTTCGTTTGGTCTTCCTTTACTGCGTATTTTATAAAATAATTTTTGTAAAGAATCTTGGTTTAGTTTGTGTATTTTATGGATATGTTTCTGCCATATCATCAAACAACTGTTTAAGAGATTTTATTGATATTATAATTTCTGTTTGGAATATCTACAGAACATGTTTTCCAACAGCTCTCATCCCTTCTGGTTAGAAACATATTGTTCAATACTATATTTTGTTGCAATAGATTCATTCCATATGCACTTTTGTTTAAATTATTATTAATAGAAATGTAGTTATTAAACATATCAAACCAATTATTGCATAATTCAATAAAATCAGACTAATCTTTGGCGTTACTGTGCTGTTACTATAGTGTGTGAAAGTAGTTGAGCTGCTAACTTATTTTATAGTTTACATTTAACTATTTTCTGGTAATTTTCATTAATGTGTGATACATTGGTCGCTTGTTTATGATACAGTTATTTATTATTATTGCTTAAAAAGAAACCACTATCAAACAACCAATTTCTTAATAATTTTAAAAAATTTGCAAAGCAATATATTTATTATTAGAGTTAAAAAGGCACTTGGTGTATGTTTTAACCCTAATTATTAACAAGTTTTACCAAGAGATAGATGAGACAACATCAAATATAATATATTTATAAGTTTGTTTGTATTCGGATAAATAAAATATTTAATAATAATAATTAATATTGATATTTCATTCATTATAATTGTAATAAATTAATGCATACATTACTGCTTACAATACTTAACCAAATAATATAAAATATTAAAACTACAAACGAATTAAAACGTTAAAATTAGTTTCTACCTCGCGCATAGCAATACTCAAGTTGATGTAATCTTTAAGTTTTGTTTCCAGGAGGCTTAGTTTTGAAATGTGTTATTTATACCGCTATAACGACCGGCGTTATTTTAGCACGTTCTAAAATATCACTTTTGTCTATCGTTATGTCGAATATGCTAGTTTTGAAATGTGTCAATGCTATGTGTTAAATTTGCCGTTTGAGTTCCCTGTCGATATCTAGCGGCGTTAACACATTATTCTGTTATAGCAAGAACCAATCATATTGAATCATGAAAATTTTTATAAAAAAATAAACGCGGGTTTTTTAAATTTTATTACATATAAATTAAAAATTATTATATATTAAAAATATATATTCAGGAATTAAAAGTTATTCTATAAAATAATATTACACATAAAATATTTGCTATTAATAATCCAAAAGCAAAGATTCATTGAAACACAAGATAATTTCTTTACAGCGTGTTGAGACATTTTACATGCAGATTTTTTCTAACCAAGAATTGATACTCATCTTTATCATGTATATACCAGTACTAAAGGATGGACGCTATATATTCTTAAACGGTCAAAAAATTTTGGCATACAAAGTTCGCAAAATTTTGTTTCTATTTGCATTAAGTAAAGTGACATAAACCTATGTTTTAGTTTTTCAACAAATTTGTTGCTGTGCCGCCCACTATTGTTTGGAAAACATTTACCAATCATAGTGACCCATCCACCGCTTATTGAGTAACCACAAAACTTTACATTAAAACCACCTGAGATGATTCTCAAAATTGTATCGCAAAAGAAAGTTATTTTTTTCTTCAACCATAAATTTATTGCCAAGATCGGATAATGACTGCATAACAGCAATTGTTTTTTATATATAAACTAAACCTCTTAAATGGTTCATCAATTTTCGACATAAGCCGATTCATTCCATCATATCAAAGATGCTTACATTAAACGTCTGCAATTCATCTTCCTTGCTGGTTCAAATTAAACAGACCCTCACACTCTCATCAATTTTTACATCTTTAATTTTGAGCATTCAGAAATATTTTAATAAAATAAATGAAGAGTTATAACACGGATACAAATGTTGAAATGTTTGCACGCAGTTTGTTAAGCTATTCTCAGGCACTACATAATGGAGACATACAAAATTATTTAATGCTATCGGGATTAGGTTATGTAATATGCTTAGTTAACTATAAATCAAGGTTTACAAAACATTTTTTTTATTTAGGCAGATGTGACATTAATTTCTAATAATTGTTATTGTAACACTACATATTATTAAAACTTTTTAGTGTACTTCACTAAGTGGTGACTATGTTGCTTATAATATATAATATTTTATGTTATACACAAAATATTTTTCAAATAAGCAAAATTTTAATTGCTATTTTTCAGAAATGTAAAATACGTGTAGGACCCCTTGATAATCTGTAAATGATAATAATTACTTATTTTGTATGTATAAACAGGTGCAGGCATATATTTTTTTATTTTGAATTTTAATTTGAAATTGTTAGATCATTTCAAATATAAACTCAATGTTTAGTAGTTTTCGTAACTTAACTTCATTTTGAATTATTTTTTTAAATATTTTCTTTCTTTTTTTTATCAACAATAGTAAAGTACAAAAAGATAAATAGAAAATTTCACTTTTTCAAAATTGTGTTGTAATTTACGCGCTTTTATAAATGACGTAATTATTATTCATATTGTAACTTTTTTTAATGCATCCCTCTAATTACCATGTAACGAATAGATTATTTAAATGTAAAAAAAAAATGAAGTTATGTTGTCAAAACTTGTAAAGTGATTGAAATTTATGCATAAAATAGATTAACAAGTAAAAAAATTAAAAATATATTTTTATTTAAAATTAAACAATTGGTATTAACATTAAAAAAATATTATAAATATTCTAAAATGAATAAAAATCCGGACCTGTTTCAGTCACCCGGTATTTACTTACTTGTACATAAGCTGTTAATGTTAATGGAGTAAACTTTCCAATACTAACAAAAATGGGTTTTTGCAATCTCACCATATTAATAAGCATAATACTTTTTGTTGATTTTGTGCTAGAATACCAATCTGATTCGTAGATGCCATCCCTTAATTTACTGGCCTAAAATAAATTCTTTATTAAAAAATATAAAACTTGTGCTTAGGTACAGTTTTGTACCGTTTTCAATGTTATAAAACAATGGATTTACGGGAAACAAATTGCAAATGAAAAATTACATATTAGTAATGCTACTAAGCAAAAATGGTTTTAATTTAGTTCCGCAACAAAGTGTAGAAAGAGTTTAAATATTTAAACATTTTATATTCAGTAGCACCACCAATATTTACTGTTTCATTTGTTCCGCGTGAATTCTTTGTTTTTATAACGTGGAAAACGGTATTCACAGCAACCCCGTTTCAAACGGTAATTGAGTTCATTTTGTGGGTAAATTTTGAAAGTGACATAAGTACTATATAAAAGAACATCTGAATTTCACTACATAAACCACTAAGCGTCAGCAGAACCCAATAAAAATTTTATATTATAAATAACGTACGTTTATGAAATCGCAACCTTAACAAAGTTAGCTATAGTGAACGGATAAGTTGAAACACCAGGTTAACCTTACCAATCACTAAAAGTCCACCCGAGAATCAAACCAATAATCTTTAAAATAATTTCTTATATTTAATCGATATATTTTCATAACTAAAAGGAAAAAAAAAGCTTTCATAAAATGCAATTAAAAATTATGATTATTATTAATTTGTCGATTGCCCTTAACTTCTGTTATCGTAGTTTAGATATTGCTACTTTTGCGTATATTGCAAGAATTTAAATCTAAAAAGTAGTGCTTGCCGGTTTTCAGCATAACAATTGATAAAATCGAAAAACAGTTTTTTATTTAAAAAAACATTTTTTTATGTATTACGTACAAAAAAACAAAAATTAAATCTAGAATATTGAAGGGTACATAGAATAAAAAACTTAATAACCATTAAACCAACATTCATTGTAAGTGTAAGAATGTTTTTGATGTCGGAAAGATTAAACACACAATTAAAAGTAAGAAAAGTAACCGGTTAGTGGACAATCTATATATTTTATAATGTTATTTTTTAAAGAAACATTTTAGTCAGTTTTAATTCAATTTTTGTCATTCTCTAAAAGCAACTCATTGTTGCAAGAAATATATTTTCTTTTTTTATATATATTGAAATGTGAGTTCGAAAAAGCCGAGAAATAAAACCTAAAGCAATTAACGGAAATGGGCGGGGAAACATGCAGTGCCGAATGGGAATGTGTTGAATTGGGTACGCATTCAATCCTAGGCTGTCGGTGTATATTTAAAAAAATATTACACTGACGTTAACATTTAATTTTCATATAATTATATTATAATAAAATTAAAGCTTTTACTACTATGTGTGTTCGTTCCATATACACTCACATTTTTTTTTAATATTTTATATATTTACCAGGGATCCTGAATTTGAAATATACATAATAATATTAATTAATAAAAACTATAAATATTTTTATATAGTATAGTCCTGGGATCACAGACTATTTATTGTTTTATTTTTGCATATTTTTGTGGTTTTAAAATCAATATATTATACAAATTTAAAAAAATAATACGTATTTTATTTATTGATCCAAATTTCATTTTAAAAGTTCCAAAACCGGTCTTCACTAGTTTTATATTATCATTAACCTTTGAAAACCGGTTTTTTTAAAAATCGGTATTTGTAATAGCTTTATTAAAAACTATTTTATTCTCAAATATATTGTAAGAAAACGTTTAAAAAATGTTGCTCAAAGGCACCTTTTTCAAACATCTGTTTTGTTAAATGATGATTTCATCTTATATAATACATAATAAAAATAAATATCTTACCGATAACGTAATCTCATTACCGTAAGCACAATATATTCCAATCTGTATCATTATGCCAAAATAATATTCCGTTTCAGCAATAAATACACCACTACCAACTGGTTCCTAAAACATTTTTATTAGTACTTTAATTAATTTACTCTATTGTTAATATTTTACATTTGAAATCATATACAAACATGTACTTAATACAAATAGTGCTACCAATACTTGACATAATATAGGTATAGCAAAAATTGATTCAATTATTTCGATCAATCTAAAAAATAACAATCAGTACAAATAAACAATTTAATACATATAAATTTAACTTTATAGTAGATTGCATGTGAATGGAAATTTTTCTAATTTCTTTTGCAATTTCCTTTTCTAAATCAGGATTTTCTTCATCTTTTAATACTTCGTAATGTTCTGGAAGATTTAACCTGGCCAAACATCTTTGTCGGACTGTTTTAAATGCCCCGCGCATATTAGTGAAATGGGCTCGACAATATAAGGCCAATCCAGCAAAAAGTAAATCAAATGCTGAAATATAAAAAAGAAGTTAATTAATATGAGAGGTCCGGCTGGGTTCTATTTTATTGTTATTGTTTTAGATTTGTTGTAATTGCAGCTCAACATCATTAGAACTTGTGATTTTAAATAGAAAAAAATAAAATAAGGAACTTACACAATTTGTCAGTTTTTGATTACGTAATTACAACTTATCAAAAACAGAATATATCTTAATATATATTAAGTAAATATTTTACCTATAATTACGTAAACATATAGAATCAGTGGGATGCTTTGTATTATTAGTGCTAAACCGCATCTATATGTACTTTCAATATCAAAAGGAAACCAATTAAAGTAGGCCAAAATGTATTGGCATGTTACATTTCCTGCATCGATTAAATGTCCTTCTTTAAAGAATAAAACAAACCCATCAAAAAATTTTAAAAGCGGTACAAATGTTGCAATTGTGCCAAAAGTAAGAATATTTGCATTATAGAACTTTTTAGTTTGGGAAACATGGTTTCCTGGTTTAAAATTCCCATTATCTTCATAATAAAATTCGTTTGAATCCAATATTTTCATTATATTTATTATTTTTGAAAAATTAACATATATTGTAATAAATTTAATAGTTCCCATTAAGTGAGTCATCATCATTCCTAAATGCTCAACAAGGTCACTTTGAACCTTAAGTGTTACTGGTAACATAATATATTCTGATGGATGGTAGTATATCTAAAATAATCACATATTTATTATATTTTCAGATTATTATAGCATCTCTAACTTTAACTATGCTATAATAAATTTTTACATTACCATACAAGAGAAAGTAATGAATATGTTGTAAGATAGTAGTAGAATATTCCAAGGATACTTTGCATCAGATGGTTTATAATATCCCCCCAAAATAAACAAAATATTTGTCCATTGAAAATAATTTGTCGGATACATTTTGCAAACAATTCTAAGCTCGATATATGCTATCTATAGTTTATTTCAATAAACTTATATTATTTCATATCTTTCTAATTGAATAATTAATCTAAATACCTATAATAGTATAATTGTTTTATAGCTGCTTTAATTTAATATTTTCTTTGTAGCAAAAGGAATAGAATTAATTTACTTTTAAGGACAATTTAACATACGTTTTTATTTAAACGTTTGGTTTAATGGTACATGTAACGGCATATCATTATTTTGAATTCAAAATATTAATCATTGCAAATCAAGTCAATATCAAATAATTTTTCATCGACTTGATTTGCAATGAGATTTTCAAATGATTCCAAAATTTAACACTTAGATTTTATATATTTTTACGGCAACTTCTCTTTCTATTTTTGGATTAAAATATTTGTAAAATGACCTTATCAAAATACATACAATGATAAATAAAACAATAAATTACAAATTTGTTGCACATTTTTAAACTTGGGCGAAAAAGTGAATTATGAGTATAATAGCTATTAACGGTGCATGGGCAAAAACTTAAAGGTCAAGTTTGTTGCCATGTAACTAGTCGTATGTTTTAACATTTTCAATACATGCCGTTAAGAAAATCGTGTTTTAAGATACTGTTTGCCGACCTTGGTGGCGTATCAGTTGAGTGACCGTCTGCTAATGTATTAAGGAATTTTAAAAATAGGAAAATACACTGTAGTTGAATAATGATCTACGTTATCAAAGCCATAAAAAAGATGCTGTTTATATTCACCATAGGGATAATAAAAAGACTACTTACGAAAATTATTAAAAAAATGTATAAAACATTTTTTGATATTTGCAAAATTTTGAAATTAAAAAAGTGAAATTCTATAAAATTTTAGAAAATTACATAATATTATAAAATTTTGGTGATTTACTTTAATATTTTGATTTTATCAAGTCTTAGGAAATTATAAAAAAACTGTCGAATTTTTATTAATTTTGTTGACTATTATCATCTTCTTTTATCACTTTAATTTCACTTTCATTTTTCTAAGAAATGTAATTGATTCTAAAAATTTCCATAAAATTTCACATGGTTTTCATAATTTTTCGGAATCGTTTCATTAATTTTTTTATGTTTTTACCAAATTTGCATTGAATTTGATGTTTTTGCATTAAGTTTTTTTGTTTATTTTTTTATAATATATGTATAATAATTTTTAATAATTTTCTCAAAGTTTTTATTAGATTTGCAAAGATGTTGTTAAATTTTTACAAGAATTTTAGATTTTAGTCTTTTAGTTTTAATTCTAATAGTGTTTTAAATTTTTTAAAGTTTTTAATTAAGTTTTACGTGATTTTTGTACTTTTTTAACATTAAATCAAGTATTTTTTTTATTTTTTTGTGAAAAAACATTTATATTGAGGTGTGAATCCGAAAAAGCGTAGAAGTAATACGTAAACCAATTAAGAGGAACGGGTGGGGATACAGTCACGCAGCGATGAATGGAAATAAATTGGACTGGAGATGCGTGCATAACTAAGGGTGGCATAAATAAGAATATGACGCCGATGTTGCCATTTACTTTTTAGTATAATAATATTACAATACAATTAAAACTTTTACTGTGTGTGTTCCATGCACACTCACTTTTTAAAATTTAGCTATTACGAGATTTTGAATTCTAAATTATTCGTTTTTCCCAAAACATTTTTATGAACAGGGGCTCTTTTTTCAGTTAATAGGAATTATAGATTTATATAAGTCCTAATCATAAAAAAATTGTGTTATATCATTATAAGAAGAAAAAACAATAATATTTATTTAACTAAAGTAACTGTAGTAATTATTTGTTACATATTTTTAACCACTTATCTATTGCCAATTTGTTTCTTCTTTTTTGCACCGATTTTATCCATTCTATGCTTTTTCCATCGCTGCGCCGTTTAAAACTTCCATTCATTCTATTTGTTCCTCTCTCATCTCGCTACATTCTTTTAGCATATGTCCAATGCTTTAATGCAATAATAAAACAAATAGCGTTTAGTTATTTTATGTCTTATATTTTTGGTCGTATGTAAATATATATTTTTCCTTTGATACGCAGTTTTTTCTGTCTCAAACATTTTATAATTCATAATTAATTACAAACTAAATTAAAAAATATAAAAATTAAGCTAAGAATGATGTTATTTGATGAAATATAGGTTTCATGTATCATCAAAAAGAAATACTAAAAAGGCACAAATGTTGTTACATTTACGTCTATTTGAAAAGAAAATGTAAAAAGTGCCGCTATTTGCCGCGTACGCGCCCGCCGGAGGGTTAAAAACGATCCACGATGAGTTCATCAAAAATCAATTCATTGAAAATCACTTCATCGAAAATCAATTCATCAAAAATTAATTATTAAAAACTAAACTTCAAAATATGATTGCTAGTTAATAAGTGTAGTCCTTTAACTTTTATTAGAAACTGCTTTTTTGACTTTTTGGTTACCACGCAACATTCCTTTTAAAGACTACAAAATATTAATATTTCGATGAATTGATGTTTGATGAACTCGTCGGTTACCGTTAAAAACAGCATTGGTATATTCGTGATACAGTTTTATACACACGCAATAACGTTTTTATATTTCTTATAGTCTTTAATCAGTGGAGGATTTATTATGATACTAATAAAGTTTAAACGTCAAGGCCCCCATAGCTAGAGAGCTTTGGACTGTGGGAATACACCCACAATATTTATTGAACCTTTTCTTTAACTTTATGCTTTTTAACATTTTATAAAAATGTAAAAACAACATATTTATTAATAAAATGTAAGCAAAAGAAACAATCAAATAATAAAAATGAAAAAAGAACTTAAGTAAAATCTTTAGTAGTGAACAACTTCTAGAACATAATAATCCATAACTAGATAATTTTCTATTCACCTGGAAAATACATGTAAAGTAGCCCTTGTGGACTCTCTAATAAGCGGATAATAACCTTATAATTTTGCAAAATTGATCAAATTTTTTTCTGAAATTTTTTTAATTATTATTATTTTTTATAAAAACTTTAATATTTTAAAATTACAAAATATCTTTTCAACTTTTTGTATGTATCTTTTTAGTGTAAAAAAATGCTTTACCACGCTTGATTTTTAGTTAAACGGTATTTTTATTAATTTTAAAAAAATCAAATTTAGTATTAAAATTTTCGACATTTTTTACGTTGCAATAACAAAAATTTGTTTTGCTATCAAAGATGGCGTGTTTTAAATTTTATTTAGGAAGAAAACATTTTGATTTTAGTAAAGAAATCTTTTTTTTCTTTTTTACTTTTTGATAATCTATCAAGGAAATTTAATAATATTAAAATTAAAATATAAAGCTATACGCATTTACTTTTAAGAAATTAAAAATCAGAAGAAAAAAATTTTGTTTAATTTTTGGAAAAAATTTTAATGCAAGAAGAGAAGTTTTTAATGTTATAAATATATATTCTAGACTTTTGGCCATGCAATACCAACACTAGTAATCATATATTCTTTATGGATCCGGCCGGATGCGGTCTCGGATTTGGTTTCGGTCCGGTTCTATCTTTTAATTTTGGTGATGGATGCGGTATTCAGTTCGGACCAAAAAGTGGACCCGGCGGCATCACTACTTAATATGTTTCTATATTTCAATTTTCTACATAGTTTGTGAATATTATAATATTGTTCTTGATATTTTTTTGTCTTCTAACTTTTTTGACATTGTTGCACATATTGTTTAAGATTTCAATTTTGTTTCAATATATTCATGGACTTTCATAAGTGTTTCTTGTTTTCTCTATCTTACAAAATATTGAAATTTTACTTTTTGGAATATTTTAATAATTTTCCACATTTTACAAGTATTAATCGTATTTTTATGTTTATTATTTATTATATTTTTATACATTTTCATTGTCATTTTTTAAGCTTCATCTTCAGCATTTCAGATTTTTTTAATATTGTTTACTTCAAATTTTTAGATATTTTTTAAAAATTTAATACAATTTTGCAACAATTTCTTGTTATTTTGCATTTTTTTATTAGAAATTCAACAAAATCATATTACAAATTCACACAAATAACAATGTTATTAATCATAAAGAAATTTCTAAGAACATTCGTGCTGGTTAATTCGATATGCATTTCTTCATTTCATTATCCTATTCTTTTTACTAGCTAGACAGTCGAGTCCATTTAAGAACCGACTGGCATAAGTGTGCATTAAAAGCGACAACGATTATAGTGTATGGATGCTACTCGTATAAAGATAGTGTGAGCAATTCATCTGTTTCTCACATTGTTGAAGTGCATCACGTTAATGTGTAATAAATGCAACAAAGTGCACGCATTCTTAACTTAAAATGCATTATATTATTATTTTAAAATTCGTTGTTATTGTATTTTACATCAAAGGTAAGGAAGGCATAATTATATATTCCACTTTATGAATAAAATGTATTCTATGTCAATAAACTAACCAATTATATCATTTATTCATAATTATCAAATATTGTAATTTTTTGCAATTTTAAAATAATTTATTAAAGGCGACATATTTCCATTAACATTAAAGATCAATAAAGATTTATAGGAGATTGATTGTAACGAAATCTGACATTTTAATTGATTTACCGAGGTCAGTCAATTGTTGTTCGTTCCAATAAAGGAAATAAATTTAATCGAATTTAAGCATGGCGATGTGAAAATTTACGAAAATATGAACTCGCTAAAAATATTGACCTAAATTGTTGATAATTAAATAAGAAATTAAATATTTGCAAACATTTTAATTAAACATAAATTTATTGCTATTTTAAGTACAATTTATTTGATAAAAAGTTATATGGATAATTAATACAAAATGCTAATATGGACCATTAATACAAAAATATGCATGATGTAATGATATTAATTCATTTCGTTTTAAATTGTAGCAAACATTTTTGCAATTACTATTTTACTACTGTTGATAGTAATGATTATGTTGTATGACTGCAATTCATACCGCATCTGGTTTATACATCATTGCTGCAGAATCCACAAGTCAAAGTTACGGTTATAGATGATCTATTAGTTTTAAATAGTGGTGTAGACTTATTAATAAGAGTGTTGATGGCAACCATGCCCCACAAAATAATTATAAATTGTTTAAACAGTTTATTATTTTTATTAAAATCCCTTCTACTCATCATTAATAGTACTGTTGGTTATATTACTTTTTAAGATAGTTTCTGATTTTGCTTTTTGACATTCGACGTAACAGTTATTTATGTTACAAGCACAAAAAATGCAATATTTCGGATGATAAGTCGAAGACGAGTCCGACTGCGGGATAAATTCGAAGTACATTTTTTGTCCGTGTAGCAAAAATATTTTTTATGCGATTAAAATAAAATGATTGTATAAACCGAAATATAGTTAAATAAAGTGAATAAAATGTAGAAATAAGTTTCAAAAATTTCACAAGTTAGCCGTTAACTGTCGCGTCATAAATTAATTAATAGTATTATTATTAATTATTTTATTTCTTATGATTATTGTCTCTGTTGATAGTGGCCTGTCTTATATTTTACGTCTATGAATATTAAAATATAGAAATATTGAAATATTGTAATATTAAAACATTGAAATATTCAAATATTGAAATATTGAAATATTGAAACATTGAAATATTGAAATATGGAAATATTGAAATATTAAAATATTTCAGTATATATATATATATATATATATAAATATATTGAAATATTAAAAAAACATTTTGATGGGACATGCTTTTGTTTTCCCCTTCCTTGAAACAAGCAGCTTTTAAAATTGTAAACGAGATAACCATCGTGCCAAAACAAATTGAAAACCCTCAAATGAGGTTATTTGAGGGTTCAAGCTGTATATTATTTAAGTTGTGGGTGCATGGACTACAACACATCAATAGTAAAACTTTCAATACACCTACATTTTGTATTAAATATCTATTAATCAGTCATTATATGTGCATCAATAAAAATGAGTGTACTTCAACATTATCTGACAAACAGATCTGTCAAATAAAGTAACTTGTAAATATATTAGACACAATTTATTGTTAAAACTAGGTATGTATTGACATTTAATTTAATTAAACATTTTATTATATTTTGGTATTTCATGTTTATTAATTTATTTAAACTTGACTAGTTTTGTTATAGAAACAATAATATCAATAAAATTGTAAAATTTGTTTTATACTAAATATCAAAATAATAATTTATTAGTTGCGGAAGATAATTTGAAATTAAGATATCTAAACTATTAAATAATTACTACGCAAATACTCCATTTTCAAATAAATAAATGTTTAAAAGATTCACCTCGGGTGACAATCGAACCAACAATCTTTGGATTACATGTCCAATACATTTGAAGGTTTTTTGACGATATAAAAAGTCCTGTTTTTAAAATTAAACAATGATAACTTTAGTCAATTTTATATCTGTTATTTAAATAAAGGTATTTTAGTAGTTCAATCAAAAATTACGTTAGATATAAATATAGTAGTAGTATTTGTATTTGTTGGATTTGAACGTTTTATTAAATAGTTACTAATTATTGTTATGTTCTTATTTGATTGCATTTACTTAATTGAACAATTTTATCCAAATTCTTTCTCAATTTCGGTTTCCATTTTGCTGACGTACACAATTTTAAAAAAATGTTTTAAGTTAAACGTATATTAATAATGTTTTAAATTACCAAATTTTATGCTTATTTTCATTGTAAAACTAATTCATGTTTTTGGGCATAATTTTAGAACCTTTACTTTTTTAAAAACTTGTTGCTTTTAACAGTTGCTGAACTTATATAATTTTTCTTATATATACGCTCCTTCAAAAATACAAAACAATATTGTAATACGAAACTTTGCGCATTTTAATTATGATCAGGTGTTCATGAAGTCAATCTTGTTATTTCTCTAGAAAACTGATGATGCAAAAATGTTATAATAGCTACGTCTTACCCACATACGATAACTGTTGTTGATAAGAATTATAATTTATTGCTTGCTGAATCTTAATACACTTCTGTTGCTGGTTGTTTTTGCTTTGAAGATAATTTATTTAAAAAAATAATAATTAATTGAAATAAAAATATGGAGGTGTTTTTAAAACTATTTCTAAGCCATTATTTAAACTTTTTCGGCCCACATAATAATTACAAATATGTTTTATACAAAAATTTATTATAATCATAAATAAAAAATTTAAATACAAAAACGCAAGATTTGATTGTGCTTGAAGAAATATTACTCCTTTACAATGAATGGTTCTTTACTAAATGTTGTGATGCCATATATTAATGTTAATGAGTTGAGAGAACGAATGCTGGTGCACTTTCACATTATCTATTTTTTGTTTAAATAGAACAAAAGATTATTTTTTTTACATAAATCAAATTTACTGAGAATGAAACTATTAAGAATAGGGATCAATTTCCCTGCCCGTCACATACTTTATAAATCTTTTTTTTTTGCTAAAATATTGCACGATAAGAAATTATCGGACCGTAAAAAGAAATGTTATTAACAATAGATTCTTCGGCGACCGGGGTAATGTTAACAATTTTGATTTTTTAATAATTTTTCTTTAATTTTCTGAAAACATTTCGATTGCACCGCATTGTATGACTAACGTACTATTTTCAATTTTGTATTTTGTCGATGACAGCTCTACCTGTTACGCAACGAGATGTTAAATACAAAGTCACCTATTTTTTTCCGTAGAATTCAAATCTGCAATAAAAAGTAGGGGTTCTTATTTCAAAAGCAAGTTGCACCCTCTGAGGGGGGTGGAGTGTCGTGTGTGGTATTTTAAAAACCATTAAAGGCGCAATTTTTGTTTTTGCGATCTGATGTATATTTCTCGAGATATTTGACCTTTCCGGTAATTTTGACTGAGCCTGTATAAAAAAAATAATAAAGGACCGTAACCAGTAAATTCAAAACTTTAATTTAAATAAACTGCCAAGCCGCATTGCATCACAAAAAAGATTTAATAAAAAAATTAAATAAAAATGAGATGACTAATGATGTTTGATAGTATACCAAACGTAACGTCCTGTGGATAAGTCATTCACCAGCTAAATTATTGACAACAAAAAACATAAGTGCGTGTTATTATATGTTACTGACATATTTCATAACATAATTCATTTTAAAACATACAATTCATTATTTACTAAGACTATTAGCCACATGTCAAATTTTAAAAAAATTATATGTGGCTAATAATCTACATACACAAAGGATTAATAATATCTTAAATGATTCTAATAGTTTTCAATAAAATACAATAACTTTTTGGTTTAAGATACTTAATGTTAATTATTTTTATATATCTGTTTCCATAATTGACTTAACACATTACATAACAAGTACAAAACGTAAATTAATTTTTAAAATCAATTAATAGTTACAATTTTATTAAGTTGGCAATTTTAATATTGCTTTTTTAAATTGCTAGCTAAATTGATTATTTAAAATATTTTAATATGCTATACATTTATTATTTGCATTTGCATACGAATAATCCTTATTATTTAAATTTATTGTATTATTTTTTAATTATAAAATATGCTTAATTTTACCTGACAACAATAAAATTAAATTAAACAATTTTCAATTAAATAAATAAAATTATATATTATATTTAATAAGACTATTATTACAAGAGCGAAATTTGACTGTTTTCTATAAACACTAATAAAACAACGTAGAAATTTTCGTAATTCAAAATGCAAGCATTGTACATGTCTTTACTCGTCTTTAGTGATGGCTTATTTTGTTGTTTTTATTGTATAATAGTACGTATTTATCTTATTTTTATAAATAGCAATAATCTAAATATTACTTGTACTGAACAAAACATGTGTTCAATGGATATTTGGAGTTATTCCCATATTTTTTTAAAAATTGTGTTGAATGCATTTATTTTGTTTAATAGATATAAGAAGTTTGCATTTTATAATTGTATATTACTTTATATAAATAAAATGAAATAATAAAAATTAAACAATTAAATGAAACATTTTATCCCATATTAATATACAGAAATAAAATAATAGTATGTATTAGTAAAAATTATATATTTATTAATTTCTAAATAATTAAAAAGTATATAGTATTCATGAATTGCTTCATAGTTTATACAATTTTAAATAAATACAAAAGTATATTAAAACTAAAAACAGTACGCAATCTAGCATTTGAAATATCAGTACCGTTTGTAGGGAAAGTATGCTAATTTTAATCTTGTTTACTATATGACATGTTATTTTAGGACCATTTTTGTGTAATAGCCTTTCCTGGTTCTCGGGTATACAATTTTACCAACAATGCCTTTGAGTGTTCATGGAAAGACCAAATTTCTGGATTGATGAAAATGGTTTGCAACAAGTTTGTGACACGCTCTAAAAAGCTTCCAAATTGTCGAATGATTTACAACCCCTTCCGCTCGCGTATTTATACGCCTAGCTCGACACAAACTGTTCACAATCAGTTCCAGAAGTTTATGCCACGCCCTAAAAGTCATCCCAATTATCAAACTAAACGTTACACAAGCTGGTTATGAACAGTTCAGATCGCAGATGAGTACGTACCATAAGACGTAAAATATTTATAGCTTGTTGCAGCCGGATTTTCTACCCTCTTGATTAAAAAAATCAATTATTAATAATTCTTATGCATTCAGTAAGCCTTTCGGGCATGCTTCTTACTTTTTTAAAATCTACTTACACTGGCGCCTGATATTCCAACATGTCTGCCAATTTCACAAATTCATCGTGTATTCCAATTGTTTGCCGTTTTTCAAATGATGTGAAAATTTACCCCCATTCTCACTCACGATTTTTTTAAGGCAGTAACAATTACGTTAAATAAGCAAAGACTACAAACTAATGGAATAAGTAAGGCCAACCGAAATAAACTCTTGAATGGTACAAGGAATTAATTTGAGATGACTTTAAAAATTTATTCGAATGTATATCAACGTGCCAGTAATTCTTAAAGTGGTGTCTAAATTGTTTACTTTTTTTTTATTTTTCAAGACATAACAAATTCGGAAATTATGTTTGGCATTAATTACCAACAACAAGAAAAAAAATCCAATTTTATTTTGTTATATTTAACTTTTAAGTTGTCGCTACATCGCAATCAATGCGAAGCCTTCAAATATTGCTCCGCCATTTTATTTATAAAAGTTTATTTCTTCTGTAACTTTAGCTTACTAATTAGATCCATATAATACATTCATTGAGTAAATTTTATATTTAATTAATATTGCGTGACAAAGCTACACGTGTTTCAGTGTTTTGATTTATCTGAGAGTAAAGGGTACTGTTAGTGACAAATAATGTTATTTTATTTTTAATTAAATATTTATAATAATTTTAGTACCTAACTTAACTATAATATGTTAAAAACATTTATAGAAAGTATTTTTTTTTTAATAATTTAAATTTTTTATAAATAAATAATTTTTATTTAAATTGGAAAAAAATATTTTATTTTTAAAATGTAAAGAAGATACGTATGTTTTATGGTTACAAAATATAGATATTGTAAATAAAATGATTTTATTATGAGCCATTTTTTCTACACATTACCTATTTTGGGAGGTTCTTTAAGTTCAAAGAGGGGTCGTGGATCAAAGAGTTTGAGAAATACTGACATACACTAAGTATGCCTTATAAATTACAGAGTTCTACGTTAAGTCATTCAGCGTAGTTTTTTTTAACACAGTTTATGTTTTACTATTTTTAATTCTTTTCTAGAAACAACAAGCATCGATACTTATACTAAAACAAGATCCTTATTAAATAAAACTACTCAACAAGTAGATAAAAACATCTTGTTTAAATGGAACTTGGAAGACAAAGGAAAATTTGCTTTAGATCTATTGAAAACCAGCACAATCGGTCCAAAAAGATTCAAACAAAAGAGATTATTAAGTAGAAAATTAAAGTTGAAAAAACTAATAAAAACTAAAAAATTCAAAACTTTAATTGAACGAAATATTTACTTGAAAAAACTGAAGTTTGTCAATACAGAATTAAGAAAGTTGAAATTGAATAATAAAAAACAACGCAAAAGGGGGAAATCTAAAAAAGTTGATAAAATCTCAAAAACAAATTTAAATAATAAAAAAAATATTTCGTTAAACCACAATAAAAATAAACATAACAAAAAGTTGCAAATAAATACAAAATCAGATAGTACCCGTGAAAGTACTACGGTAATTGTACCAATAAATAATGAACATGAAAAAATGTCAAATGATGAAGAAAAATTGGTACCAACAGATGTACTCAAACACAAAATAAAATCAACTGAAGAAAGTACGATGAGTTTAAAACAGCAATCCAATGAACTTGGAAAATTTACTGGAAATTATAAAATAGATTTCAAAAACTGTAGAAAATCAAATGGAAAATGTTCTTGTTACAATGGACTTCGTTTGGTGTCAAAATCGTGTGTAGGTAATATACTTTTCATTGTGATTATACACTATAATAAATATTTTTTATTGATGATATTTTAGACATAAATGAATGTTTTACGAAAAATGGTGGGTGTGAAGGCGAATGCATTAATCAAATTGGATATTTTACCTGTACCTGCCCAAATGGTAAGCAATTGGCAACAAATAAACTAAATTGTTCAGACATCAACGAATGCCAACTAAATAATGGTCGAGGTTTATGTGCCGGAAAATGTGTGAATACACACGGCTCATACTATTGCAGCTGTGACAATTTAAACGGAACAAAATTGGCATATGATAAACACAGTTGCGAAGATATTGATGAGTGTTTGGATGGAACTTCAGGTTGTTCTGACTTTTGTTACAATTATCCTGGAAAATATTATTGTAGTTGTCCACAAGGGATGAACCTTCAGATAGATGAAAAAACTTGCGAAGGTAATTACAATTTAGTTCTTCTCAATACGGATTTCTTGTACTAATTGACAGCAGTAAAATATTAACTTAAGTTTAATTTTATGATAAAAAATGTTTTATATTGAATTTTTATTAAACTAAATTATAATTAATAAATCAAATCAAATCCAAATTATTTTTTACCACAAAAAAGAAATTTTTTTTTAGCTAATTTCATTGTCCATAGTTTATGTTTTAACATTGCTTTTAACAAGAATTTCAACAAGTGCTTACCTACTCTTGTCTTAAAATCATTAGAAAAATATGTTCTTGATTTTTTAATTACTATTTTTGTTATAGTTTTTACATTACAATTTCAAAATTATTTTAAAGTTCTTTTAAATGCTCCAAAGTATTTTTTTATAAATGAAATTATTTCATAAAATAGTAAAAAAATGTAATATTTTTATCATTAAATTATTATTTCATTTTTAAGGTTTTTATTGCACTGCATAGCACTATTAACAGTTAAAAAAACAAAAAAAATAAAAACAAAAAATTATATAGAGTTTTGAATATAAATTTCTAAAATTCAAATTTTCTTAATTTTTTTAAGAAAATATTACACCCTGTGAATATATTTATATCATTAATATTAAAATATTCTACTATGTTAATTAATTTAATTTTGTAATATAAACTATCCGCCACGCAATCAGTGTGTCAAACATCACTGTTAACGTTAGTCTAAACAAATCTGACTTTTCCTAATGTACATTAGATTAATTAATTTAAATTTGCACTAAATTAGCGTGCACTTAAAAATGCAAAAATATCTATGTTTGATATAAAGTTCATTAACCTTCAATTAATAACTTGCCCATGTCTCTTGGGCCTAAGGTTTAGGAAGACATTTTATTTTATTATATAAAGAATACAATTTTTGAATAAAATCACATGTAAAATGCACTATCTAATAACGTATTTATAAGTGAAAAAAATTGTACTATCACTGCAAAATTATCTTAGCAACGCGTAGTCACCAAAAAGAAACGTACGTCCTAGTAATTTCAAATAACGTTTGTCATATTTGACAAATTATATTCCGTCAAT
>JARJEC010161796.1:0-11937 GCA_030264575.1 Tachinus sp. AB-2021 | reverse complement strand
ATGTTAAACAAATGAGGATTTTTTTATAAACCGAACAAATAAACAATAATTAATGTAATTTGAAAATATTTTATATAAAACATTTGCATTAGGAAAAGCCTTTAAATTGAACTAAAATTGCAATAAATTGAAACAAATATTTTTTAATTGTAAAATTTTTGCAATATAATAATAATAATAATAATAATAATATTTGTTTACTTTATTAGTTTTTACACAATATTATAATTATATACACATCTAAATAATACACAAAAAAATTTTAGCGCTGTTGTGATCTACTAGACTATTTACTCATTACTAAAGTTGTCATACAACGTTGAGTTTTATTATATTTCTATATTTCTCATTACACTCAGTCTAATTTTTCTGTTTTACATATGTACATCTCTGTCTTTCTGTTATTTTGCAGCAAGTAACTCTTTCAATTGTTCTCATTTTTTCTGTTTCTATACACACTCTTGTCTCTTATACTATTTTCTCTGTTTAATTTAAATTTTCTAGAAAATGTTCTGACCGTTTTGCTGCTTTAATCCTTAACTTTTTTATTTTCTTCAGAACAATATATGCAGGCAATTCTTTATTTATTTTTTCAATCTCATGTCTTCCCTATTTCCATGAGTTAAATATTTGCGGGTTATGTTAATTAAAATTTTGATTTCCATTTTAATGTAGCAATTTTCGAACTCAATAAGTTTGTAGGAAAATGTTTGTAGCATTGCAATCTCGTTTAAATTTAGAAGCTTTGTCGAATGTAAATATTTCATAATAAATATTTGCAAATAACAATTACTTTTTAATTGTTCCGCCTATAAAAAAGCCCATATAGGGAATTTTCATCTTAATTATTACCAAAAGTGCATATTTGATTGCTTATTAATTATGGGCTGCAATTGCCGATAATTGCTCCAATCAAAAATATGCGAATTATACGCTGCCGTCAGAAAATGCTGAACCCTGCATATTAAAAGTGTTAAAATTCTAAATTAATTCCGTGACAAAGTTTCAAATTTTTACATAATCTACAATTATCAAAAATACATTGACATTACACTTGACGTAAAATAATTTTTAAATATCAATTAATTTAATTTTTGACTTTTGGTACATAGACCATTAGCCAACAATAAAGGAATAAAAGGACAAATAGTGGATACACATTTTATGTCAAAAGACCCGTCATGACGATTTTAAATAGAAAATCAATTGAAAAATAGGGTCTCTGTAAATGTGAATTCTTATATAGGATAGATAGAATGGTAGCATTAAATTTGAATCTTACATTCTCTAACTAAATTAATTATAGTAATTCATAGATTTTTATTAAAATTTTAAATCAAATTGAGCTTTTCTTATTATTTTAATCTTTGAAAGACAAAAGCAGTTCTAAATTATTATTAAAACAAGTAAAAAAGGAAATATTCAAACATACCATCCTTGCCATAATTACAATTTGAAGTAGTATTAAGTTATTTTAAATTTATGACATGAAAAAAGACCATATAACATCTCATATAAGAGATTATAAAAAAGTTTTTTCTTTCTAGAGTTTAATTGATTTGTAATATAATTCAATATTCATTTCTGAATCATAAACTTTTTACCATTCTAATTTAGGATCAGTTTAAATTTTAGCAAAAATTTTTCTAGAAGAAGCTAATTTCTATTGCTAATATCGTTATTGTTACAGGCCAACTTAGTTTCTTAATCAGCAAGAAAAAAAATCAACTTATTTAATTTTATTGCATAGATTTTCAATTTGTTCAATATTTTGTTAACAATATAATTTGATTTACATTGAAAACAGAAATTATGTAACTTTTTAATGACGCTTTACAATCCGAGAGGATCAATATATTTTTCAAAGGAATATTTTCTGCATAATTAGGAGCTTAACTGAAAGTAATTAATTCAGCCGATTATATTGACATACCATCATTAATTTTTATATTAAAAAAGTTAAATAATTTATATCTGATAACTTAATATAATCAAAACCTGGTCAAAATGTCAAAATCCTAAATACACGTAAATTGTATATGCATGTTATTGTTCATGAATCTTTTAAAATCCTTTTTAAGTTGTAAAACTCAAAGTTTGTTTATTGTACTCTGTGTCAAATAAAATTTTAAAGTTTGTACCCAACTAATACTATATTTTCATTTTGTCGATCTACAAGTAAATCACATTAAGTCACAATTTTCTAAATTTGAGTACTTTGCATTAATCGCATACTTAATTCCTGATACAAAGATCATTGTTAAATATACTCACAAAAATGTTGTGATATTTGATAAAATAATGAGTATTCATTTAGAAAACAATATAATTAAGAATTAAAAAATAATTATTTCAAATTTTGTTTTGGACTTAATGTGTATTGATTGTAGGCCGAGAATTAATAATAAGAATAAATATAAACAATAGTCGTAAACAAAATTCTATGTACAAGACAATGGTAAATGTATTAACATAATTAAAAATAATGTTTTATGTAAATTTCAATTGTTCAATTATACAAAATCTAAGTTTATTATAATTCATGTAATATAGTTTATGACGTTAATCAGATTATATATTATAGAGTTATTATAAATTTAATTAGTGGTTCGTGTCGTGCAGTCGGAGGAGTGGGTGGTGTCGAAATTTTTGATATCTGGCAGGACACCGGAGTGATTGCGGTGCGTGAAACGAGGCTAAAAGCAGCCTTAATTAAAACTGCTGCATACGGTAAGCGGTTTATATCAACCCCCTATCTGTTAACCCCGGGTAGTCACCTCCTTATGTCATAGCGCCGATCCCGCGGGCTCCCTTGCTATCCTCTTTTCCCGGTATCTTAGAAAACACAATGAACACATCGTGTTGCCCCGCATTATAATTTACTGCTTTTCCCTCTCGACTTCTACTCAACTCTTAATTAATTTCATGTTGCTGCGTAAGTAAGAATTAACACTCGCCACCAATCTTTTATTCAGCTAAAATACGTAAAATGTTTTAGCCGTTATTACCAATTCATAAATTCTGACATATTTTTTAATAAATGATCGTTATTTCCGTGCGGCGGCATTAAATCCACGTGCGGTTTATCCGGGTGAGGTAAAAAGCCATCGGTATTTTATTAGATTGTTATATAAATCCGGAGGTAATCAAGTATTTGGAAGGGCCCCGTGCATTAGGCCGACTTTATTGTAACCTTAGACATGGATGTAATATATGGTGTGTCACTGGGACACGGCCGATAATAACGATTCCTCCTCGTCGGGATCACTTGGAAAATAGACCTTTATATTTAAGCCAAGATCCAATCGACAGACTTTTTTTATAACATGATGCCATCAAACAAAATTACATTACTGCAACGCAATTTTTGAACATATGCCAAATATAAATAAACCATTTACGATTTTCAATGTATACTTGCATTATTTGTCATTACTATTTCAATAATCATTTAAAAACATTTCTATAGAGTTTAATTATGTATTAAAACTTAAACTTTAGCATTTTATTTTTGCTATTTTCATTAATTTTCTCACAAGTTTAAAGCGACTAAATTAATGCCACAATATATACTTATCATTAAATGTTGGTGACAGTTTAGTAAGTAAACTTTACAGGAAAACTTTTGGAGAAGATACAATTACAAAACATTTGATACACAACGGTAATACCAATGCGAATGTAAGTATATATTTATTTTCACTTAACGTTAATCTCACATTATTAATATAATCAATATTAATCTAGCACAAAATATATGGTAAAGAATATAATATATTAAATTTATATTTTTACAACCTAGAAAGTTTAATTTGAACAAATAGAAAAATGTATTTAAAAAACTTGTTTTTTGTTGGTATTTTTAATGAAGTCATTATTTAATCAAATATTATTATTTTAAATACTATAGTAGTAACATGTTTAAAACAAAATTATAAATATAAACGGACCCAATTGCGGTGTAGTACATTTTTCATTCTCAACATGGACATATCACTATAATAATTAATTTACGAATTTATTTATTTATTGTACTATTGAAATTAATTAATAATTATTGCAAAAATGTATACAATACTTTACTATATTTGTTTCGAATATAAAAAAATACTGCTTATATTGATAGATAAAGTTGTTTACTTATAAACTACAAATATGCAAAGCAATAAAAATAGAATATATTTTGCAATACATGTCAAAATAATTTCAAAAAGATTAAAACTTGATTCAAAATTCCAGTTCTAATAAAGTGCCTTGAAAGAAGTTTTATTTACGAAAAATTAAATCTGCATATTTGGTTTTAGATTAATTTGATTTGACCATATGTAATATGTTTTATGATCTATTCTAAAACCGTTTCTGTTTAAGTTTAAGGTATGTGCGTGTGCATAAGTCGAGAGTATACTCGTGTGTATGCAAAAACCAACAGGGAAAAAATTTAATCTTTATTGACAAATAGTGAAAATTAAACAGAATTGTTTGTAGATTCTATATAAAAACTACTGCAGTTTATACAATCACCAATTGCAGAGGATCTCCTGAAAATGCTGAACAAAATAACACATATAAGGGACAGGGGCAAAACAAACACTATAATTAACCAAAGCTGCTTACAATGAGAAATCAATATGATTGAACCATTTAAGTTTTTAGGAACTGAATGACTTTATTTTTTCAACTACCAAATGATTTTGTGGCTTTTAGTGAGTCACTATGTGAGATCTTTAGAGCTAGCTTAGTATTTTCATATATATATATATATATATATATATATATATATATATATCAAGTAGCTGAACTGCAGTTAGGGTGGCATTTATACCAAAAATAGTTCAACATCTTCTGACTAAATCTTATAGATTGATCATCTCGACATCGTTTATGCTAATACTATTAGTATAATAGTCGATGAGCACATCCGGAATGAGACACTAAAGACACTTGCACTACATCAGCACCTCTTAGCTCATTAATTAGATATGTACTGCAAATTTATAGATCAGCTAGTACCAGATAAAAAATATCCTTTACTGCAATAAAATTATTTTGGGGAGATTTTAAAATTTTCAATTTTTAAAAATTTGTAGAAAAGCAAATTCCTTACAGTGTTTTTAATGGGCATTTAATAATACCACTTTTACCTTTATTGACTTTGCAATGAAGAAACAAAGAAATCTATTGTCTGAAATTGGCTTAACTGAGTGTTCAAAAACTTTAAACTTAGAAATAAAAATTTAAAAAAATTAAACTTGTAAATAATATTATAGGATAAGGGTATGTAACCTAATGCAAGTTGCACGTTTCACCAGATAACTCAAAAATATTATGTATAAAAAAGGAAACATTAAAGATGAATAATGTATTGAGCCACGTTTTTAATGACAACGAAAGTAAAATACTCAAAAGTTACACTTGGAATTAGACTTACTTTCCATAACCATCTTGAAATCCTGACTACAAAGATCACATCGGTGTTTTTTACTACCAACATTATGATATAATCAAGTTGGAATTGTTTAACCGACCAATTACAGCCAAGCGCTAAGATTGTCCGTAATAAAACTGGTTTGGGATTGTATAAACAGTTTAAAAGTACTGACCACAAACAACCGAGTACGCCTGATTTAAACACTAAAAGACTAAGGCACACAAGACAAATTAACTAGCCAAAAAAGGGAACATCTGTGACATTTATTGAATCAGACATGAAAATGAAAATAAAATATTCTAAAGCAGAATCACAACAAAACAAAACAACGACCTGTCATGGTATAAATTACATAAGATTGGCGATAACCAAGGACCTATATCTAACTATAATGATATCGTAAGCACGCACTAGCAAATAATAGGAAGCTTCAAAAGGAGATGCCTGCGGTATGTATTCTTGCTCAGACTGCGTCATACCGGAGTTTGCAGTTTGTTTATAATTCGTATAAAACGGTGTTTTGAATATGTAAATATAAATTTGTACTAATAAATATAAAAATTTTAAACATTTTTCTAAATTGTCTAATGTCTAATGTAATAGATTTTCTTTAATCGAATAAATATGTTAACAGAGAAACTTTGTTTTACGTCTACAGATGTAATGATAAAATGCCCCTTAAACTGTTCTAACTTAATAATTATTGTACTTACAAAAGCGTAATTGCATTAATAAAAAGAATATAAAACAATAAACAAAACAAAGTTTTTCTGTTAATATATTTATTCGATTGAAGAAAATATATTACATTAGATATTAGGCAATTTAGAAAACTATTGAATGTTTTTATGCCAAAAACCTTAGCATTTATAAATTTATAAATTATAATTGCCAAATTTTGAAACAAGAATTCATTTTAAAATTTTTTGATAATCATCAACAGAAAGAAAATGATTAATTTCTTATAAAATGGACGTGTTTAATAAAAACTAAATTTAGTTGAAAAAAATTAAAATTTAAAAATATTCATTTCGTAAAAACAAATAAAGCCCTAAAAAAGCTAATATAAGTTTTTTAAACTTAAAATGAGAAAAATAAGATTTAAACTAGAAAAAAAAAGAAGAAAATAGATTAATATAAATGTTGTAAAAATGCTTAATTTTTTATAATTTATAATAATACAAAAGGAAATTGTTCTGGTTTAACTCCTGCAAAGTAGCAAAAAAGCTTAAATCCGCGCTCTAGTTATTATCATTGACATTTACTAATGGATAACCTCTCTTTGCAAGTATTTCAATTGTTGTTTTTGTAGTATTTGAGCCGACAATTTGAATATAAAGTGAAATTGAAAGTTATGGTCTGTCTTTTGTAAGTTATGGCAAGTAATCTGTCAATGTACAACAGATATAGGTGGATTTGTTGAAGCCGTTATTAAGAACTTTGTTCGTTCACATCTTATCTATTATATAGAAGAAATTTGTAACATTTGCTTTCTGGTCTCAAAATAAATATATTATATAATAACGATTTAGATTAATATCTGCACTAACAATTTTCAAACTAAAATAAAAAATACTAACGACGCGCTCGGCGTACAATGTTTTCATAGAAAAAGATTGATTAAAACTAACAACTCGACTGGAAATGAAACGTTGAACTTAAGAAAGCTGGAAAACAGCAAATATTTTCAGATATTAAATATTTATATATTTATTTTATTGTATTTTATTTCTCGCAAATAAATCGATACAACACTAACAAAAACAAAATTACAAATGATAAAAATAGTGTGTGTGAGAAATTCAACATAGTTAATAAAAACAGCAACATATCAAAATGCAATACAAAGTACTTAAAAAAATGCAATGAGAAAATTCTACCAAAAACAAATATTAACGTAGTTTAAAGTTTTAAGAACAATTTTAGAGGCAACATCTTGTAAAAATTAGTTTATATTTTTATTAAATTTTTAACCAATTTTCATTTTAACTAGCAATATTAAATCAGCTACTTTACCAATAAAAAATGTGTTTTTCTAGAAGAGGAACTGTAAATGTTACTAAAGTATTTAAATTAAAATTGGCGTCATAAAGTCAATCTACACACAAGAAACGCCATAAAAATCACTTTATTCCAAATATATTAATATCAATTATTATTTAGCTAATAATATTAGTACATACTGGGTGACAATTGAAAGAGATACTAACTCATATGTTTTTTACTTACGAATATTTTCTAATGACTTTTTTTGGGTTAAAATACATAATAAAACCCTACTTAATCGTATAAAATTTAAAAAATATCATTTTCGGTTAAACCGGCAATAACATCAATTTTGTAATTTTAAATGGATCACCTGCTATCTTTTTTAAAATTTTTATTATTTAGTCTATTTTACATATAAATCCCAATTTTTAGCAGTTTTGGTAATATAACCTCATTTTTTAACACACAATGTCACAACAATTTATATTTTTTAATACTTGTTCAAAACAAGTATTTTTTATTTTGATTGTTAGCAAAAAATCTACTTTAATGGGATACCATGGTACCAAGGAGGTTGCATTTGACAACAAAAGTTACAACCTTAATACTAATTATGTTAATTGTAAAAGCCCGCAATTCAGTCAATTTTAAATAATTTGGCAAAGATATATTTTTATATTTAATCTCATTGCATTTAGTTATATATATATATAAGCTATACAAAATTTAAAAGTTTATTTAATTTTTTTTAAATAAGGTTATGTTACCAAAACTTCTGAAAATTTGTCCTCTTATGTCCAGTTAAACCGAAAACAATATCTTAGAAAATTTTTGAGAAATAATTGGGTCTTTTGATCCATTTTAACCCATAAAAATTTCATTAATAAATATTTATAAATAAAAAAGAAATGGGCGAGTACCTGTTTCAGTTGTCACCCGGTATATTAGTTTTAAATTCCATACCCCACAATACCCAACAAATTATACACGGTGTCCAAAAAGTTCCGCCTGGGTCATATATCTCGAGAAATACACATCAGATCGCAAAAACAAAAATTACGTTTTGTTGATTTTTTTAAACTCTATCCAATAATACTAAATTTGATTTTCATTAAAAATGGGGTTCCTATTTAAGATTCCAAAGTTCAACTTACCACTAGGAGTGAGGGTGGAAAATTGCATTTTGTATCTTTGGACAGATTTTTTTTAAATAATAAAAATCGTAATTTTTGGTTTTGCGATCTGATGTGTATTTCTCGAGATAGTTGGCACAGGCGGAACTTTCTTGACACCCTCTGTATTTTTTATTTGTAAGAAATAAGCTATCTTTTGACATTATTAGTTTGTAAATATAATTTACTTGTTTTGAGTAACAATGTTTATCATAGTAATTTTAAATGAAACTGTATATTTTTTTTATATTTTCAATCAGAGTAAAATTCTGCATACAGATTTCATTTAGTTTTTTACAAAATTATAAAATTATTTATGCAGCTGTATCATAAAATATGTTAGTTGTGGTTGCGCAGAAGTTTTAAAATAATGAATTACAATCGATTAACAAATATTGTTACGTACATTTGAACAATAGTCAACATTTTTTGTAAATCTGTTGACAGCTTACGCAGTTGGGCACACAAACTGCATAGCGGTGAGTGCTGTAATTAGACTTTAATTATGCATACTAAACTTTTTATTTTAGTTAGTACATAAAATTACAGATTAAAATACAATACTTATTTATTAAACTTAAATTGTATTTTTTGTTAATAATAAATTGTACGTTAATTAATAATAACAACTAATAAGTTAATTAACAAATGTTGTAATTGACACACAACTCGAGTTAAGTACTCTACTTTATCTTAATTAATTTAATACATAAATCAACAATTATTATTATTTGTGTTTTATATAAAGCATCTAAAAGCAATTATTTAATATGTGATTTACTACATGTTATATTAGATACGTTACAAACTCATTTATCATCTTGCCAAATGGCTGCTATAGTTTTAAATCTATATTAAAAGCAAGTCTTTTGGAACAATGTACCAAGCAACATATGCGTTGCCTCCACATATTATTGGTTATATGTACATATTATAATTTAATAATATTTAATATAATGTAATATAATACTCATTACAATCATAATACATCACGCCGACATAATACAAATTAGCACTGTGTATAAACATAATAACATCTGCGCACCCATCGTTTGATTAAAATAAAATTACTATTATAAATGGGAAAATTATCTTCAGAAAGGGTCTTTGTCGGCAGATCAAATTAAAAGATCAAAACCCCGAAGGGAGTCGTTGCACTTAATGAATTAATGCAGTTCGAACGCGATAAGTAATTGGCATCTAAGGGAATTATGATAGGAATTTGTGGTTAGGTGCCACGTGAGCCATTACCTCTTAGGAGCGGCCAAAATTTTAATGAAACCGAATACGAAATCGATAGTCATTTTGTGAATTTCGAGTGCGGAAGGCAATGTTTATGTTGCTTTATAATTATCAACGAGTATAATCAATAAGGATATAATGGGGGTTTAATTACGTAATTGGTTCGTTTTCCAGTCATTAATATTTTACGTTAGTGTATTTGACATTATTGTTAAACAATAGATAGTTAAAAATAGTTTTGCATTTTAATATTTTCTTATAATACTTTATATATCAAATTAATTTTTATGAAAATTAGAATAAATACATAAAGATAAAAACAGGAAGCATAAGACTTATAAATTTAATAAATTTAAATGACTTATTGCACAAGAGTGTATAACAACGTTACTTTATGTCGTTATTTTATTTAAACCCACATCTACAATTGCAGAATTATTAACACTTTTTAAGCCCATTAGTTTTCCAGTCAACAAAATAAGCATTTTTTTTTGCTCAAATTAGTTTCTAGAACCCTAACCCTATATTGGTGAACATAGTCAGAATGAGAAGTTATACTTATATTGTAGGATGAATATAAAGTTAGCAGAAATAAATCTGAAACACTAAATATCCCCACAGGCAACTAGTGCTAAGACGCAAATCTTGCAATTAAATCTTAAGAAATTGTGTAAAATAAGTTTAAAATAAATAATTAAAATTCAAAATTGCTACAGGCGGCAATAATCAAATGCGAACAATTCTTTTGCCCCTTAGAGGTCATCAGTGCGTATAAGTAATTTCGGCATTGTATTGAAACAAAAATGAACCAAATAATTGATTAATGCGTAACGCCACCTTACTATTCTCAAAGCAAAAAACAAAAAAAATGTTTATACGTTATCATAGTAGACGCTAAAATTAACAGAGAGTCTTAATACAATTTGCTTTTTGGCCACAAAAGAAACATAATAAAAAACTTATCAAATTAGTTATTGGATACAGTCAAACTGTCGAATTGATAATTCTACTGCTTTTGAATGCAAATGCTTAATATTATTTTAAGTTGCTCTAGTTATCAAGAGCCGAACGAAGCAATATGTGTCTAATTTGTCAGAAAATGACAATCATCAATTAGTAATACCCTTAAACGTTTCAATAAACTTTGAAGTTACTCCATAATACCAGAACAAGCAATTTAAGCAACAGATAAAAAACTAATTGATATTATGTGCTTAGTGTCATGTCACTTCAAGGGCAAACAATAATTCACGTTGACTTTATTGTTACTTGCGTTGTTAAACACGTAAATTAATAATCTTTTGCTCCATTCCGAGGCGAAAATCACAAAGCTGCACTGATGAAAAAAGTGAAACAAATGGCTGCATTTGATTGTTGCCGTTTGTAACAAAGTAAAATTAAATAATGGGATTTAAACGTTTTTATTTTTTGATTTTATAGCCAGAGGTGATACTTTTGTCTGTAAATTATATTGGTTATTACAGTTAGTCCAGTAGTCTATTGTTACAAGAAAGATACACAACTACGTTGACATCAGGACAAAATCGTAAAAAGTATACAGAAAGAGATCAACAGAAGCTTAAAAAAATACAGTAGTTCTATCAGTTTAGAACTAAGCAAAGCCACAGAAACAGCTCAAAATATAGCAATTTCTAGACAAACAGTCAAACAACGCTTAAAGAAATTGAACAGTTGAAAACCAGGTATTGCGCTACTGCTTACCAGATTTTTGAGGGACCTTTTAAATTGAAGATCATCTGAACAAAAAAGGGTAAAATTTAATTTACTATATGGAAAAATC
Organism: Tachinus sp. AB-2021; assembly: GCA_030264575.1. Classification (NCBI taxonomy): domain Eukaryota; kingdom Metazoa; phylum Arthropoda; class Insecta; order Coleoptera; family Staphylinidae; genus Tachinus; species Tachinus sp. AB-2021. The sequence goes on along the minus strand of JARJEC010161796.1, from coordinate 305 downwards.
TAACAAAAGTCAAAAAACAGAGTTTGCTTTGAGCAATATCTTGGCAAGTATCATTATTTGATAACATGCTTTAACGGAAGCAGTGATAAAAGTTAGAAAAAAAGTCTTGCATATTAAACGGTTAATAAATATTGTTTTCATTGTATTGAATATTATTGGTCCCTATTCATATTTTTGTTGATAATACACTTCTAATTTGTAAACTATTATTTTAAATCTTAAAGTTAAACTAGAAATTTTGTTAATTTGTTAATTTTCTCCAAAAGTTTAAATAATAATATCATTATTTGCAATTACATATGTAC
>JARJEC010161773.1:0-15822 GCA_030264575.1 Tachinus sp. AB-2021 | reverse complement strand
TTCGCTTTGTCTTGCCACATGTCCCACCCATTGCCACTTAAGGCCCGCTATGCGCTCCATGACATCCTTAATCTTGGTTTTTTCCCGAATGTCGCTATTTCGTATTTTATCTCTTAGGAGACACAAACGTCTAGTAATATTAGTTTATTAAAAATAGAATTTGTGTGCAATTTTAGAGCTTTTAAAGGGAATTAAAAATAATTTGAAAATTATTTTGAAAATTTTGAATATCGTGCATCTAAAATTGTTACTTGAGTTGTTATTAAAACAGAACATAAATATGTTGCAAGCTAAAATTGATTCTTTTTTAAAATTCTAGAATAAGGTTTTTCTAAAATTTCTAATTGATTTAAAATTATAAAAGTATATTTTGTTTTTGCACGAGATTTAAATTAGAATACAGTATAAAAAATAAGAAAATTGTAATAATGATCATAGATAGCAGCAGTAACACAGTGAGTGCATCTTCTCCCTTGAGATCAATTCTCTGGAAATAGCAAGAAACCACTACATCGAAATGGAAATTGTGATTATCGAATCACATTCATTGTTTCCCAAGACATTCATTTAATTTAAAGAAATAAACCGGATTAAATTAAAACGGTTTTTTTTTTAATTAAAAAAAAAATACAAATTTGAATGAGGTATTGTTTATTGTATACTGTGTGAATGTATCATATGATGAAAATTTTGCAAAATATTTCATAACTAGATGCTATCATGTGATAATATTCTCAAATAATTTCATGAAGTAAATGTTTTATTTATTTTGTTATAATTTGCTTGCATTGCGAAAATATGAGAATTTGCAAATATAATATTTAATACTTTTTTAGCTTTAAATCATATCTAAAGGTTAATTTACTAAAACAATATTTTATTACAATGGTTTTAGTTGGTATTAATATCTTTATCTCAAAACTTGTATAAAATTCTGTTTGCTTTAAATTACCATGGCCTCTGGTATCAAATAAAAATTGATGATTGTTGTAGCCGCACAACAAAAATAATGACGCTATTGACTTTATCTATACCCGGATTACATTATATTGGCATACTTTATGTATGTAAATATGGTTTTCTTTAACGTTCCAGTTTAAATATTGCGGTACATTTTTCTCAATTAAATCCAACCTTTGAAAAATTTCATAATTTATATTGCAGTTTACTTTGGGGGACGACATTACACTTTGTACGTTTAAAACGGGCCACAGGCACTTTGCATAATAACAAAAATGAATGTTCTTCCTTAGCATGGAGTTTCTTTTTTAAAATAAAACGTGCATTATACAAATAAAGATATTTGGTCGGAGGAGAAATTCAGCAACATGTCCATCATCATCCGGTCGCATATTTGTTAATAAATATTTGAGCAAACGTCCAAACCAAATAGACGTTGAAAGTTGTGCTCCTTCAGCTAGCTACTCCATGTAGTTTAAGATTAGTTTTTTCTTCATATTTTTACGGTTGAAAAAATCGATGTTGACATATTGCGAGCGTAGTGTGTTCCTCTTGAGCGAAGATTAAATGTCACCTGCATCGAAAGGGAAGGAAGATGCAGTGGGGTAGATACCGACAATGGCTCCACTTTGAATGGCAAGTGAGCCTTTTGGTTTGTTCGGGCTCGTACGACCATGAAACATTGAATGTACGGGTCACTGACTTGATGGGATTTTTATGTCTTTCTCTCCCACATGCAACGTTTATAAATTCGTAATAAGCGACAATGGTGTTGTGGCACGTTGCGAAAGCCTTTCAGACCCCGACGCACACAAAAGAAGCACAATATTTTTATATCGGAGCATGAAAAATATGTATTTTTAATCCAACATATTTGAATTGCATTATTTGAATGCAAATTTAGACCATGTCCACTCTAAAAAAGTGAAATCAGGTATATGTAGATATAAAGGGGATGCTCTAGCATGATGTGTAGGGGTGAAGCGAAATTGAAATTTATAGAATCCCATTCGATTCGCATAATGTTCCCGGAACTTCTAGCAGGGAGTTCGGGCAAACATTGATGGGTTGAATAGATGGGATAAAGCGGTTGATTTGGAACTTTGTAAACATGCCCCTAATATAGTTTTAATTGCCACAGGTATGAATTCCCTAGTGCTTTGCTGCTGCTGCTGCATTTTAAATTACCACTACTTGGATTACATTACGTTATGAATATGTAACGTGCGCGTTACATTTATCGGTTAAAAAGGGATCTAGGGATGCCCCTTTAATGGTTTTAATTATACAGACAAATTGAACAGACCGACAAGATTATATTATCAACTAATTTTAAAATGTATCGCCAAGTAATTTATTTTGATACAATATTTGAATTGTTCATAAAATTTCACATGGTTTTACCAAAAATGTCAATAATCAATTTGTAGGAAATTATTATATAATTTATACAAATGTGTTTTTAAGAAATAATAAACTCAAGTTTCTTTAATCTAATTATAACTATAGAAATGTAAAATTGCAGGTGTATTTTTTTAGTTGCTCGAAATTTTTCCGGTCCAGATAATAAATGACGTAAAGAAATATGCAAATGCAGCCCATAATTATTCAAATGAACCGAACATGTAATTCCGTATTCGAGTCGTAAATCATTTATTTGTCGCCGCAAATGCTTTTTAATAAAAAAATATAACGAAATACACGAATAGCAAGTCGAATACTAATGAGGATTTTTTAATCTATTCATAATATGGAGATTTTTCATGTTTTCTATAGAATTGAAATAATTATTTTGTTTGTCATAATTTTGTATAAAATATTTTAATAATCATTATTTTCTGAGCAAATGTTATTTAAACAGCATAATTAATCCTTTTGACAATGACTAAAAAACTAACTGAAACTAGCCGGGAAATATAATTTCCAAAAAAGAATATTCCTATATTACTTAACCTACACCGATTATATAATGTGGCTAATTTGTGTTTTGTATTAGCAAATTATCAATAAAAATTAAATTGGAATCAGAGATTTTATAAACTGCAAACTAAAAAATGTCAAAAATATTATTAACTCATACTTTTAGCACCCAATATTTTTAACAATTTATTTAAGAACATGTCTACAAACTTTCAAGTCAATTTGTGTTTGTATCAATTCTAACTAAACCAATTCAAATGGAAAATTTTAAAATCTGCTAAAACACATGTTAATACTTTTGAGGTAATTTGTGTTTAATGAAGTCAAAGTGAGTGGTTGTGTGTCCTTCTTGTAAACGATAGTATCCTTTATAATAGACTAACTGTGAAAAATTTGAAAACAACAATCCAATTTCACATTTGATTGTTGCCGCTTGTGAAATTGGATAATTGATTTTAATCTTTTTTTATTTTATAGCTTGATTGTCGTTGACACTGGTTACTTGTTAATCTAGTTTCCTTTATCGTTTACACAAGATCACACACTCAGTCACTTTGATTTGCGATGACAAACAAAACACGCAAATTAATTATTCTTTTCATCTCCTGCTTTAATCGATACAGAAATAAATCACTAAGGTATACTGATGATCTTTTTTGAAGAGTGAAACAACCGTATAATTTTCAGAATGAGTGTAACGTATATTTAATTATTAGTTAAATCAATTATAAGAAGGAATTTTAAAACACGGCAAATTATAATTTAATATAAAAAATTTGAGTTATTTTTTAATAACTCAAATTTTTATCTCGCAATATTTTTATATTTTAGAAGATATATGCTAATTTTTAGCTTATTTGTGTTTGCTTTATGCTAATTAAATCGGTTAAAATCAGGGACTCGAATCGCTCAAGTAAACGAACGATTCTGTTTCGGTTCACGGTTTGATTGGTTTTAATCAGTTTGGTTTGTATTTCGGTTTAAACCGATCGGTTTTCTTTAAGTAAAGTGTATTTATGCGGTAAATGAATTTAAAAATCGGTGACAGAATTCAAATAAAAATTTTGCAAAATTAAATAAATATTATTTCATAAATTCCAACTTTTGTAAATCTCATGTTACAAATTACATTTTTAATTTTTAATAGCGCATTTTTTAGGTTTTCTGTTTTAATACGTTGTTCTAACAAATAGTAATTTTTAGTAGGTTTTACATCAAAGGTCCCAATTTTTTGTCATGAATCTAAATTTTTAATAATTTTGGAACAAATCCAAAATTACTATTTTTATAAAGTTTTATTTTGAATTCATTTTGTATGAATATTTTTACGAGTCAAAATAGAATTCTGATTCCTAATTCTTAAAAAATGCATTTATATTAAATTTTCCATCGTAAAGCAAAAATCATAATTGGCATTTTTAGAGTTTTATTTTATTTTTAATTTCTTGCAATTTGATTCGATTTTCTTACATAAGTTGTAATTAGTGCTAATTTTTCAGATAATTATTAATTTTAAACTATTATTAATTAAACTACATTTTCTGTAGTAGATTAAAATTTTTTTAAATTTTCTTTTATAAATTGCTACTTATACTAAGTTTTTGGCATTATTAAAAAAAAAACATTTAAATAGAGTAGTTAATTTTTTATGATAAATCCTAATTTAAAAGTCGCAGTTTTTAGTAAATCAAAAAAATATTAAGAAAATCTTGTTAATACTTTAAAAATTGAAAGTTAGTTTGAAGACTAAATATATAAATCAATAAAAATCCATGAAAATTGAAAGAAAAGATATGAAAATTAAAAATGAAAAACAATAAAGAACATCAAAACATCAGATATAATTTACAAAAAATATGAAAACCATATAAAATATATGAAAATTAACAGACAAAACTTAAATAAATTATGTGAGACTTCGGAAGCAGAAAAATTATAACAAATATTATAAAACTACGAATATTATATTGTAAACAATAATTATTTTTATTTACGATCTCTTAAATGGAGCGTAAGTTGAAATTTGAATATAATTATTAAATAATTACTACGCCATTGCTCCATTTTGAAATAAATGTTTCAAAAATTCACCTTGGCTGGGGATCAAACATTTTACATGAAATCCAAATATTCCCCACCCGAGGTGAATTTTTGAAATTATTTATTTCAAAATGAAGTAAGGGCGTAGTAATTATTTAATAAATAAAACAACTTTTTATATATTTTATCACAAAAAATATTTATTAAACCGGACTAGTTTTGATCAATTACTTGGTCATCATCATACGGTGATAGAAACAAATGTGAAGCAAAAGAAAATACCAAATACATTATTGGGAAATAGGATTAACAAGTTCAAAGAATAAAATAATATTATATTATTTTATACTTTGATATAATAATATAGGTCACAGGTATAAAAAGTGGGTTTATAATAATTATATATTACATTACATTACATAATAATTAAAGATTAGATTAAACAAGGTAAAATAATTTTAAAACCGGCGGGGGGAGTAGTGTAGCATTTAGTTTGTAACTTAAGAACAAAAAACTGTTTTTTCTTTGATGACACTTTCATTGACTTGTTTATAAAATTGTGACAAAAATAAGTACTAAAAAAATTATAAAAACGATTGCTTTTTTATAAATTGAAAATATTCTTCATCGGTGTTGCAATCACATTTTCATCTTCTTAATTGTCATTTTTGTCGTTTTGGTTCAATAAAATGGGCCGAAACCATGTGAGCTCGACACCGATTAGGCAATAATTATTTTTTTAGGTTGATTTGCTTTAAAAACTCGGGCATTTTAATTCTCTGATTTTTTTGTTTTGTTTAATTTGATTTTGGAGTGGAACAGTAGGTAGCTTTATGTTTTCAAGCTTAAGATTTTTTCTCGTTTTGAAGATGTTTAGATGGGATGGGTTATTACGTCTAGAAAACAATTTGTTTTCACCAAAGTTTTGGTATTACTGCTGTTTGGTCTTTTAATGATAATTGTTTTAGCCGTCTTTCTACAGAAAAAATAATAAATCTTAGCGTGCCCCAGAAAACAACCGATTCAAATTAATACATTTAAACTTACAGATCTTATTGAATAAATTATTAGTATTATGCTTTAGTGAAACTTGGATATCGAATATTAATATCAATTTAATGAAAATAAACAACTTTAAATTGGTAACATATTTTAACAGAAGTGCTCAAATACATGGAGGTGTATTAATATTTGTACAATCTCATATAAACTCTATCGAACTAACTCAAGTAAACAATTTATAATGTAACGAAAAAAATCTGTATTATAACTATATATACGCCACCATCAGGAAATATACACATTTTTATATCACGACTAGTACTAATTCTTGACGGTGTTTATGAAAATGCGGATTCTATTATACTATGTGGTGATCTTAATATAAATAATTTATCAAATAATATCAATACTTATATGCAGCGTGATTTATTCGATTCTAATAAGTTGATTAATAAAATAAACAAACCCACAGTTTGCAATAAAAATGATAATATATCAACGACAGCATTTGATTACATAGTCACTAACTTAAACGAAAATACCTTTTCATGTTCAATAATACCGTCTAACATATCAGACCATTACGCACAGGAAATGTGTATCAACTTTACCGACCTAGTAACAACTACACACATAGAGGAACCCGCAAAATATAGATTTATTAATGAAAACAATGTAGAAATATTTAAAAACATGCTAAAACTCAATAAACATGAACCAATCGTTTAATAATTTTATAGAATATTTTTTAGACAATTTAAACAAATCATGTCCCATAAAAATAAGTAAAATCTCAATTAAAATAGATGTCTAATGAGTTGAAGAAATCCAGTGAGGAGCTTAAAAGTAAATTCATTAAATCAAAACATAGCCAAGAACAATACGAATCATACAATAAAGCAAAGCGCGGTCATAGACAATTGGTTAAAGAAACAAAAATTCTTTGAGAACAAAATAGATAAAAAAAGAAAAAACCATGTGGGAAATTGTAAACGCTGACTTGAACCGAAAGAAACATTAAAATCCAATAACGTTGAACATCAATCAAACAATCGTTGAACACCCGACAGAAGTTGTAAATGCATATGGAAATCACTTTAGCACTAACAAAGAAATTGAACAACATTTTGGTGGAAATACATCCACTACTTGCAGGGTATCAAACAATCATTCATTCATTTAATCATAAATTTAAATGACGTAAAATCAATAATGAAAAAACTTAAAAAATAAAGGTTCTTCAGGTCCAGATAGTATATCAGTAAAGGTATTAAAATATGTTTTGACATTATAATAGAACCACTAACACAATTAATTAATAACACGCTCAACAAAGGTATATTTCCATCTGTGCTAAAAACAGCTCGCATTGTTCCGATTTATAAGAAAGGGGTTATTAACAGAACGTTGAAAATTATAGACCTGCGTCAATCTTAAACACGTTTTCAAAATTTATTAATAAATATAATCTCTTAAATAAGAATCAACATAGGTTTGTAGCGAATAAATCTACAGAGGCGGCTGACTTATGAAAACATTCACAAAAAAACTAATGCAAATTATATTATTTGCGGACTATTGTTCGATTTATCAAATGCTTTTGACGTACTAAACATAAACTTTATAAAGATGAAATTATGGAATTTAGGGATACGAGGAATTCCGCTAGATCTAATATCAAGGTTTCTAACATTACGTGAAATATATCTAAATATTGGATCATCAAGAGCAACGTGGTATGACCTATTATTAGACATAATTGAAGGTTCAGTTTTGGTTCCACTGATTCAACTTTATATTGGATGCGTTTGTCCTAAATTTTGCAGATGACATGTCAATCTTTGTGTGGGCCAAATCACTAGAAGAGTTACTAATCAAAATTAACAAAATAATAGAAGAAGTTGAACAATGGTGTAACAAAAACAATTTAATTCTAAACAGTGAAAAAACAATAAGTGTGCAATTTTTTAAAAACAGATCGCAACCGATTGTCATACTGTTCAGTGCACTAAATACGTATAAGTTTTAGGCTTATTTATTGATGCTGAATTTAAAGGAGTATACTTATCAATACATAGTGTGTAGCATAAATATATGCCGCAGTTTTTGTTTATTATGTCTTATTAGATTATATAATTTAATATTTTGTTGTTTTTATTATACGTCTAGTTTTTGCTATGCTCGCGAGAATGCGCGTTCCGGGATTATTTCATTTAATCCCGGTGTAGGTAAGAAATCTTGTTCGTTATTATATTGGTATTATTGCGTATTATTTTATAATTTCTGTTAATTTTTAGAATAATATCAGGTGTGTTGTAGTTTTATTTTAGTAAGGAGAATAAATCATTAAAAGGATAACGTGAGTTTTTTAAATTTAATTTGTTAATAATTAAAACACAGATTTGCCCAACAATACTTAAAACACAGAATCGCCCAACAATACTTAAAACTGAGCAGCCGGCGCCCAAAATAAAATAATTCTGCTACAACTTGTCGACCAAACGTGGAGCAGTGTGACAAATTAAAATATAAAATTGGTGGTGTGACAAGAAGTCCAACAAATACTCGTGGAGAAATAAGGAAGTAAATACGCACGAAGAACAAATGTATTACCTAGGGATTTTATCGAATGTATGTACACAGTCCCACTGTCGAAGAGGTCGAACACGTTCATTGATCTTTATCAGCGATGTCATATTAGGGAGCGCATAAGAGCGGATACGACATAGAACAACCCAGCACATCATTAGAAGAACTTTGGGATACCAAACTAAAGAATAATCCGGTAGCGGAGAAGGTACCGATGTATCAAAGTTATCAGAATATGGAGTCACGTGAGTTTTTAAATCATAATTTGAGACCTGCGCAAATTGATCATCAGAATATATGCTATACACCAGCGAATATGACCCACAAGGATAACGCATATCAACAACACGGTGACATCAAGCAGCTGATACTGAATTTGATAGACTTATTGAAGATATAATTAAAAGTACTGTAAAAGTGACTATCAATTCTACAAATGAAAAAAATGTAATAGTAATAAGATATTTGAACATAGTGTAAGTTCTGACCTTATACATTTTGATTATAACATTTATAAATATTTACCGGACTTTGATTATGGAAATAACAGATACCCTGTTGACTTTATTGAACAAATTAAAAATGCAGTGTACAGTTTTAATTATCCATGTTCAAAGTATGTGCATCTAGTTAAACAATAATTTACCGGTAATACAAAATTATGGGCAGACGCATTCCTGCCGACATTTCAAAGTTTTAAGAAGTTTAGCGATGCTTTTATTAGCCATTTTTGTGATGAAAATAAACAAGTCCATATTAAATTACGAATTGACTCTGGTAGATATTAATCTGGGTCATATGTAGATTATTTTACTAAATATATTGCCATGTCTAGACACCTTCAACCACCATTGTCGAGTCGTTAATAAGGCTAATTTCTAGACACTTCCCGCCGCATATTGCTTCTTTATTAATTGGTGTGGAAAATTTGTAAGTAGCGTTAAATAACCTACGAATTGCAGATTATCATCGAACTCGCGACGAATATCAGAGTCAACCATATTCTCGAAGTTTTAGGGTAAACAATAATAATTCCACTAACCAAGTAAATCATTCCAACGCAATGCGATATAATAGGTTTGAAGGAAATAAGAAGTTAGCTGAAATAACGGTTGAGACAGACGAGTCAGAGGGGAAGGAGGACTCGCCAATTATTAATAATATTAACGTTTATCCAGTTGATGATTTTCTAAATTCTGACGAGTTAGATAATGCGGAAATTCGGCAAACACATTCTCCGTGTATTTCTGTAAAAAATTATAACGTGAAGTTCCCTGCTCCTACAGATACGGGCTTAGAAGTAACATGCATTTCTGGTGATGCTTACGCCCAGCTAATAGATTTTCACAGCCACATTTCTCTAACCTAACTTTCAAAATTAATAATTTAACTTTTATCCATAAATGTTTACTAATTAAGAAGAATTAAAAAACAAAAATAAATATTTGCCACCAACCGAATCCCTTAGATTAAATGCAGTGGCTTAATTAAAAAATTTGGAACTTGTAAACATTTCCAAAACTACTAGTATAAACAAATTCAACTTTCTACACAAATTAGAAAGCCTTAGTAACGAAAAATAAATTAGAAATCCCTGCTTAAATCGTTTACATACGTTTTTTCGTATGTGCCCGGAAAAACTGAATTGTATTCTCATGAAATAACACTGATAGACGAAACTCCTCTTAAAACCAAACAGTATCCACTTCCTTTATCCCATCGTGACGCTGTTTATAGAGAGTTAGAAAACATGGAAAAGTGCGAAATAAGAATGGAAAGATTAGCAACCCAATACCTAAACGAAGGAACCCGTGCCATGTCAAAGATAATAAATGATAGAACATAGATGTCGTGCTAATATTATCGGAAACTTTTGAACAGCATATGGATCATTTATCAAAAGTATTAACGCGATTATGAGAAGCGGAATTAACTGTCAAACCTAGTAAATTCATTTTGCAGAAAAGAGATAAACAATCTTGGGTACAAGTTAAATAGTTTGGGCATCCAACACGATCCAGAACGCGTGGATAGTCTTCTCAAATTCAAGCGACCAGTAAATATCAAACAATTACAAGCATTTTTGGATCTATGTAATGATGATAAGGCTTTTTGTGAAGATTTTTTTGAATCCACACAACCACTCACATAATTACTGAGAAAGAAGCAGACATTGAATTCGTTTTTAGACATAAAAGATAAAATGAGTAAAGTTATTTGTTATTTTATTGTACCATCCGGATCTAACTCAAGATTTTTTTGTACAGTCTGATGCCAGCGAGATTGGGTTAGGAGCACAACTCTTTCAAAGAATCGGGGGCGACAGAAAAGCAGTCCCGTATGCCAGTCGTTTACTGCTCGATCGAGAACGACACTATAGCGCTTGTGAAAAGAAGTGTTGGCAATAGTATGGGCTTTAAAAAAATGGTCTACATTCTTGCTCGGTAAACGATTTACGGTATTAACCGACAACCAATTCTTGTAGATTGTTGTCTCCTCGTATAACGAGATGGGCACTGATCTTACAAGAATTTGATTTTGTAATTAAACACGTAAGAAGTCAGAATAATATCATTGCAGATGTCTTATTACGTTTTCCAAGTTCGCGCTTACCTTTCCATCTTGAGGATGTGTTCGTATATTAGCTTTGCGTGCTTTAGATCTTGTGTTCGCAATAAACTGAAACAGTTAGTCCATTTCCAACGCAGCGACCCAAAGATTGTAAAACTACCCGAAGAATTAAACTGACGAACCGTACTTGGTAGTGATACCAAAAGATTTTGTACAAGATTGTATACGCACCTACTATGACTATATGGGCCATTTTGGAGTATGGAAAACCTGGATGGCAATGAAAAAAGACTTATGGTGGCAAAATATGTCACCTGATATTAAACAGTACATAAAATGTTGTTCCGTGTGCCAACGAGCAAAATCATCAATTTTATCTCGCCCTTCTTTTAAATCCATTGTAACAAGTGGTGTAAATGATATTTTATCCATTGATTTATATGGCCCTTTAACCATTTCCCGGGGCGGAGTTAGCTACTTATGTGTTTGCCTTTATTTTCTAAATATATAGCGTTGTATCAGTTGAGGAAGGCAGTAGCCTTGTGTAAAATAGCATTCGTAGTAATGCTATTTTAAACAGGTTAACCTCGGATTATTTTCCAATCCTTGGAAACTCCCGAAAATTCAAATCAAATGGCGAAAAACACTTGAGGATCTTGAGATACAAGTAATTTTACTCGATGGGCCTATGGGATATGCAATTTTGGAAAATTTCTAAGTTTGGTTGAACATGAAATAACAGTTTTTACAGCTCACGAGCATCATTTGGATACCGTCCCTGTTAGTTTGGCGCGTAAAGAGCTTGGCTACCCTTCCGCGTTAATAAAATCACCTAGTAGGGATGAGAAATTTATTTTGGCACATGCTAGCTTAGAGAGTAAAGCTGCTAGAAGGAAATAAAGCTACGCAAGTCGAGTGCCTCCCGAATTTTCTGTGGGCCAGTTAGTCTTGCTTAAAGCTAACCCCACGTCTTCAGCGCTTACTAGAGAAACAAAAAAGTTTTTGTTACTCTTTGAGGGTCCTCACCAAATAAGGAAGCAAGTTATCGATGCGACCTATATTTTGTGTAAACCAGATTCAGAGGATCGTTCCTCGCCTGTCTATTAAAGTTATATTATACAAACGTAGTAACCACTAATCCTGTCTAAAGTATAGATAGTCTTAGTGCGGGGGCGGTTGTAGCATAAATAAATATATGCCGTAGTTTTTGTTTATTATTTCTTATTATAATATATAATTTAATATTTTGTTGTTTTTATTATACAGCTAGTTTTTACTACGCTCGCGAGAATACGCATTCCGGGATTATTTCATTTAATCCCCGAATGTGAAACAAAACTGCAAACTCTTGCGGTCGTGTTACCCGGTCTAGGTAAGAAATCTTTTCGTTATTATATTTGTATTATTGCGTATTATTTTATAATTTCTGTTAATTAGTAGAATAATACCAGGTGTGTTGTAGTTTTGTTTTAGTAAGGAGAATAAAATCATTAAAAGGATCCTCGTGAGTTTTTTTAATTTAATTTGTTAATAATTAAAGCACAGAATCGCCCAACAATACTTAAAACTGAGCAGCCGGCGCCCAAAAATAAAATAATTCTGCTACAAGTGCAAGTATATTTTACCCTAGTATATTCGCATATGTACAATATTATTGCGTGGGGAAAGTCCTTGGATTCTACAAGAGTGGAAGTCGCACAAAAGCGAATTGTAAGACGTATGCATAATATGGATTACAATAAATCAAGTCGAACGGTATTCAAACAACAAAAAATATTGACATTTATCCGTATATATATATATATATATACATTTATAAATGTGCGACATATGTATTTAATAATCAATCCTGTTTTGAAAGAAACTCCATTAACCATAATCGTGCAACAAGAAGTTAAAAAGTGATAAATTTTGAATTCCTATTCATAGATCCACTACATATAAAAAATTGCCATATTTTTCATGTGCAGAGATTTTCAATAAAATTCCGGAAGAATTTAAAGTAATTAAAATAAAAACAAATTTTAAATCTAAATTAAAAAATATTTATTGCAACATTGTTTTTATAGATTAGACGAATTTATATCATCTTAATTAAATGTTATTTCAACTTATATGTATTTTGTATCATCATGTTAATAATGTATGTTAATTATTGTAACTGTAATTGTATTTGGCCTGACAAATGTTGTTATAACAATAATTCTTGTCTAATAAAATTATTATTATTATTATTATTAATTAAAATAAATAAATTGATCTATATAATTCCCAAGTTTGTCATCTTATAGATTTTTATTCTTTATTCTAACAATTTACAAAATAAATTAAGAAAAAAATAAATTTTTGAAAACTATTCAAGTCAAACTGAGAAATTATAAAATTGTAAGAAAATTACAACAAAAACTAAAAAATTAAGAGAAAATACAAAATCTACGAAAACCAATAATAAACTAGAAATTATAAAGATCAATGACAATTATGATGAAATTGATAAAACTTATAGAAACTATATGAAGAATGGAAATTGTAAAAAACTTATAAAACTTATCTAAAAAATTAAAATATTAAAATTTTTAGAAAATTGACGATAACTGTGCAAACAAAATTAAAAATGATAATAAGATAATAAATAGAGGAAGTTTGTAAGTAATTATTTTAAAAACTAATTGAAATTGTACCAAAATAAGAGAAAACGGCATTTTTAGATTTTTTTCCTTTCAGCCTTTGTTATATTAAACAAAAACAAATTACTTAAATTGAAATGGTTTCGAAACTTTTCAAATAAGTTTACTGATGTGGTTTGAAATTTTTATGATATTTTAAAACGTGTTTTATAAATGTTTGGTCAAAATTTTGGCAACTCGGCTGCAACCAAATGTATTTCCTACATATTTGTCTTGTAAATATTGTTTTCATACAAAAGTTAAGTAAATATGTAAAAATCTGGTAAAATATATAGAATGATATCCCAAAACCGCTAGAAACCATTCGATTTGGTTTTTGTTTTTCTATATAATAATAATAATAATAACAATAAACGATTTTTGTTAAATTAATTTTATAAATATTTTTACAAAACATAAATTGATATATATTGAACTTTTTTAAACAAATTTAAATTGCTGGTCTTCCATTTAACCATGCCACTATTTCGGTTTCGTTTACTTAATATTCAATACTTAATACTTAATATTTAATTCTGTTTCACTTATTTCTTTATTAGTTTTGTCCAACACTCAAAAATAGACACTAATTATTGTATAATTGTTGTCAGTATTTTAAAAACACTACTATTAAATTGTTTTATTGAGCTAGGAATAGAATTGTATAAATTATTTAATTTATTAATTATAAGAAAAATATCTTTGTTAGATTGCAGTTTTATGACAAGGAATTGTAAGAAGGCCTTTTGATGTTCGGAACATATTTTTGTTATATCAGTGTGGTGGTATTTTATAGTGTATAATTTTGTGAAAATAGGCTGCAGTGTGTAATTTTTTCCGATTGATTATATTTAATCATTAAACACGAATTTTGAATTTTTTGTATTGCAATATCATCTGAATTCAAACAAAACCCGTAGACTGTGTCACAATAATTAAATTGCGATGACAAAAGATCTTCGCATAACATGGTTTTGGTTCATTTACATAGAAACTGGTAATTTGAGTATATACCTTTTACGTTTGAAAATGTCTTTCTTGTGCAACTTGTAATATGAGATTTGAACCTGAGATTGGTATCAAGAATAACGCTTAAGTTTTTACGTTCGCGTTTTATAGGTATCTCTGTGTTATCTATTTTAAAATGTATAATGTGAATTATTTGACATATTTTTTTTCTTTATTGCCAAATATTAATGCCACGGATTTGTTCTGATTTAGAGATAACGCATGATCTTAGTAGATACGGTAATGTAGAGTTGCGAATCATCATCGTATGCATGCAATTTGCTATGTTTTACTTCCTTAATCATATCAGAGGTATAAGAGGCCCAAGAATGGATCTCTGTGGAACATCCAAAGCACTTGATACTCTACCATGCAATGTTACACATTGTTTCCGATTTGATAAATAACAGCAAATTAATTCACATGCATTCTGAGATAAGCCCAGTCATTTAGCAATTAACATCTCTGGATTAATAATTTCAAATGCCTTTGAAAAATCTAACATAAGTAAAATCAATAGTTTTTTTTAAATTATTTATACCGCTAAATATATTGTCCGTAATAGTAGATAAAGCTGAAGCACAACTGTATCCTTGTCGAAATCCAGATTGAATATCCGGTAAAAGATTGTTATTATCTAAATATTCTTTTAATTGAATTTTTTTTTAAATTGCTGACAAAATGCTAATTGGTCTAAGATTGTTTATATCGTTTATATTACTTGTTTTGGCGAATGGTATAACTTTAGAAATCTTCCATACATCAATAGTATTAACTTTAATGCAGGTATTAAAAATATGAGTTAGATAAGGAAGTAAGTACGAACAGCATAATTTTATAATATCAACAAATAATTCATCATATCCTCTAGCACTAGACTTAATACCATTTATTATCTTAAAAACGTCATACTCGTCAACCTCTTTAAATTGTGGCACATTTACAACTTTATCACTTAAAGAGTTATTATACATATCTAAAACATCTGTGTTAATAGTATTAGTTGTTACCGAAGAGATAAACTTCTCGTTAATGTTATCTGGATTAAGATTTTCTGGATATTTAT
>JARJEC010161665.1:0-14371 GCA_030264575.1 Tachinus sp. AB-2021 | reverse complement strand
TTTTTATTTATTATTAATTAAGCAAAATATAGGATTCACTTACTAATAGTGCTATTTTATAAAATATAATTGAAGTTTTTAATAATATGTAAAAATATGTATATGGACAATTACAATAAAATAAGAATTGAATTTTTGAATGCAGACATATTGTAAAAGATAAAATCGATTCTTAAAGGAATTATAAATATTAATCTTAAAAGAAAACAATACATTAATAGTGATAAGCTTACAATGTCTAATAAAATTGACTTAATAATTTCTCTTCCAGCAACTTCGTGTAAATTTAAATATTGTTAAAAAAATATCTAATTTAAAAATACAATATCTACAATTCCATATAATAATTCCACATGCGTAATCTTGATTCTGCAAAAATTTCATAATGTTGCTTTCAAATCTACAGCCTTTATTAGCTAACTCCGTTTTTAACATTGTGCAAATTGAAATGACTTTAAAAAATATTAAATTTTCAAAATACAATCTCTATAATTTCAAATAATAATTCCACATGTGTAGACTTTATTCTCTGAAAATTTTGTAAAGTTTTTGTCAAATCTACAGTCTCTATTAGTTAACGCCGTTTTTTACATTGTGCAAATTTAACTGACGTCAAGAATATAATAATCCAACATGTGCTTGATTCTGTGGAAATTTCATAATTTTGTTGACAAAAATTGTTTAGTTAATTCCGTTTTTACATTGTTCAAATATAAATTACGTCAAAAAATATTAAATTTTAAAATATAATATCTGGTTCGGAAGTCACCTTATAAGCTGTTGGTCCCATCAAAACCCCACTATGACAAGCCATCGGCTTACTTAGGGGCAATGATGTAAAAACATAAACAAACAATTTCACGAAGTGATTCTACATGTGTAAACTTGATTCTGTGAAAATTTTGTATTATTTTTTTTTAAATGCAAACAATATTAATTAATTAACTCTGTTTTTACCTATTGCA
Organism: Tachinus sp. AB-2021; assembly: GCA_030264575.1. Taxonomy (NCBI): domain Eukaryota; kingdom Metazoa; phylum Arthropoda; class Insecta; order Coleoptera; family Staphylinidae; genus Tachinus; species Tachinus sp. AB-2021. The sequence continues at coordinate 13,406 of JARJEC010161665.1, read as the reverse complement.
AATGTAAATCACGTCAAAATTTTTTAAATTTTGAAATTACTTAATAATACCACATGTGGTTAATTAATTGTATTATATTTTAAAAATAAATTTATAACTATAAAATACATTAAAATTATAAAAAAACTGTTTTGCTAAATGTTAATTTTATTTTTTAACTTTCATTCAAAAAGAAAGCTTTTTTAAATTCATTGTGGGGTTGAAAGTATTTTTACTCAATGAAAAGAGTTAACCTATTTTCATTGAATATTGAATTGAAAAATGTTTTGTGATACTTTCCATTTAATAATGAACAAAATGCATATTTTAGCAACAAATTAGTTGTTAATGTGATTATTTCTAAAGTGACAGTCGGATGGCAAAATTCACCGTTTTGATCTGGGTTTCAAAATACTCGTATAAATTATACATTTTAAAAATTATGTGACTTTCCAAACCATGCAATAACCCCTCGTTTAATAACGTTCCACATTTATGATATACGTCGCTCTTCAAAATTATCTAAATAACTATGTTACTTATTATTAGAAATAAATAAATCAAAAATTACTATGTTTTTAACTACAATAATTTTATTTATTAAAAAATAAAAATATAGGCGACTCGAGTATCGACTTATGAAGGATACTGTAGGCATGCTAAAGGCTCCGAAGAGTTGGCTACATTGCTAGAGATAACATCGACTCGCCAATGTCCATATTTTTATTGGAAGTTACTATCTTTAGTCTCTTCTAATTTATAATATATGTATAAACATTTAAAAATTCAAAAATCGTTTCCCCTCTTTTCATTTTCTGGTTAAATAAGTTCTCCTCATCACATATATGCAGTTTTTTTATTAATTATACCCAGTGACTGAGCCGGAAGTTAGGTCGCGACCTCCTTATGCCGGAGGTCGCAGCTTAACGTGTATCAATATATATATATGAGATCCATCATTACGAAGCCCAAATTGCTATATTTCACATTTATTGCAAAGCTCACGGAAGTTTTACAAAGCCCAAAACGGGATTCCTTAAAACAAAAGTGTATAAAGCTGAGATATGATAAATAACGGTACTCAGAAGTAAAATAAAACAATTGACTAAGTTTTTACCACAAAAATATTTATTGAAAAATCAATATATTAACGACTTAAGTTTCGACTTGCGATTATCTAGTGCTCTGAAGTGTTTTACAAAATTTTGTCGGGACTCGTATGTCATCCATATATTGCAATTTATACAGACTTGCTCCAGAGGGGTCACGGTGTATATACAAATTTTTATTTCAAGATAATCTTGGGAACTCCGTGCTGAAGCGTGTTTTACTTTGTGCAGATCATTAGTACGTTCTATTTTAGAATATGGATCTGTAATTATTCAATTTAATATTTAATAAAACTTAATCGCACTGTACAACTAAGCGTATTAGTAATCAGAAAAATGGTAAAAGAGCAATGCTTGACAAGCTCACGATATAAAATATGTATATGTGTAAGTTGAGTAATTATTATTATTATTATTATTATTATTATTACTATTATTATTATTATTATTATTATTATACAATTGAAGATTGTCGAGAGTTGTTGTGGATAAAAAATTAGTCCATCGAAAAAATTATCGAACGCTCGGTAATATCATTAGAAAATAAATTATTCGTAATAACTATATACCGTTTACCTTTGGGTGTTATTGATATTTTCTTTTGTATTCTTGACACCATTTTAAATAAAATATACGATAAATTTAAAAATATTATTTTATGTGGAGATCTCAATATAAATGCATTGGAAATCTCAAAAAATACACGACGGCTTGGGGATATTTTAAATAACATTAATCTAAAACCAACTGTCACGTGCCCAACTAGGATAGTAAAAAATTAGTACAATAAAATATCATCCACGGCAATTGACTTTATTAATATAAATGAGCAAAATTGTAATGCTATAAAGAGTATAATAATTGAATCTGGTTTTATTCTCCACTCTATACAATTCCTAGAATGCTCAATTTTAAAAAACTGAAACAACTAAATTATATTTAAAAAAATTACAAACAATCCAAATATTGACATTATCTATAAACAAGAAAGCTATCTTACAATAAAATATTATTGTTAGAAAACTTCAATATAACACAAATAATATTTACAACTCTAACAATAAGAATAAAGCCATCTGGAATATAGTTTATAATAATGGGCGGACAAAATACAACAATAACATTAAATTGCAAATAGATAATTCGAGAACAGTGAACCATCAGGACGTACCAACTTTTTTCACACATAATTTTCCTACATTAGTTCTTAATAAAACTGGTGGTATGTTTGCTGCAAATGGGTTATGTAATATCCCGCAATGGTTAAATAGTTTGTAATATATATATATATGTATATAAACAAAGCAAAGTTATTCCAATATACAAAAAAGGTAATAAACAAGATGTGAAAATCTATCGCCGAATTTTACTTTTAAGTGTTATATCAAAAATAATGAAAGCAGCATTAGCACAGCGCATAGTCAATTTTCTGGAGAGATATAATTTATTTGCAAAAAACCAATATGGATTTCGTGTTGCTTCAAAATCCACTGAATCTGCGACAATAGACTTTGTTCAACATGTGATGGTTAATTTAAATAACAAAATATTTGGCCAATGCCTTTTGCAGTCTCGATTTATTGATCACAAAACAAAAAATGAGCAGTCTAGAAATACGTGACGAAATGCTAGACCTCTTGATTAGTTACCTAATGAACAGAAAATTAAGCGTATTTGTAAAAGGCATTTTATCAGACCATTGGAATACAAATTTGTTCGGCCCACAAGGTAATGTTTATCAATGACATACCACTATTTATTAAACTTGGCAAATGCTTCATTTTTGCAGACGACAATATTATTATAATTTGTGCTGATACAATAGATGAGGTCAATTTTCTGTTGAATAAAGTATTAGAATATTTTTCTTACAGATGTAGTTGCAATAATATATTAATAAACACAGACAAAACAGTCGTAGTTAATTTTAATAATTATAATGCGATACCTATAACAAACTATAAATATAAATTATTAAATCAAGAATTAGCTATTCAAAAAGAAACAAAATTTCTAAGTATCATTATAGACAAACATTTTAATTGGTCGAAATATATCGATAATGTTTGCTCTAAAGTTGGCACTTTTTATTTTGCCATAAGAGATTTAAAAAACTCTCTTACAATTACAGCAATTATGATCGCGTGCTATGGGTTGACATACTCTGCTCTTAGCTACAACATAATAGTGTGGGTAGTCTTGCTACTGATATCAATCGAGTTTTTGTCCAACATAACGTATAATCCGACTAATGTTTAGTCTAAAACCGAATCTTGCCGCGACTTATTTAAAAACAACTGCATACTGAGTGTTACGTCTATACATGTTCACATAGATAGAAGACATTCACAATTACAATACTAGATTATGAAATAATGCCGATGCAAATTTTTATAATCTATTAAGCAATTCGCTTAATAAATGTAATATAAAAACTAAATCTAAAAATTTAAAAAAAATCAGATAACTGCCTTTATTCTATATATAAATTCTTTAATTATAATAAATGATGGCTTCATCCATTATGCATTATAGCGTATTTTTAAGTATTTATTTACTTATTCTATTTTTAAGCTGTTTATACATTTTTAACATGTTTGTCCAGTATTTTACTTGTCTATGTTTATATACGCATTTAATATGTTTTTTTATATAATATGTATGTTATATTCTATACAATTTTAATGTGTCTTAGCATATTTGTGCAATGTGCCATCAATTTCAATCTATATACATTTTGTTTTACTTATCTAATCAATTATTTACTGCAAAATGGATCAATAAATCTCTACTCTATTTCCACTTTAATGTTTGTGTACATTTTTGTATTTCGCGGGTTTTAATACTGACTGACACTTATGACGTATGTTTTGGTTTCCCTATTTGACTATCTCAAAAGCACCATCTATTAGTTTTTGCTTTTCTATTATAATGAGAAATATAATAAATTAATATTATCTTTGTTTTTTTAAATTTTTTAAATGAAATAAAAATTAAAATATGCAGTATTTAGACATTTACAAGTTAGATTATATAAAATTTTCTTATAAATTCCATAGTTTTCTTGTAAATATCGAATGCATTTTTATAGTTTCTAAGTTAGGTATTAAAATAACGATCTATATGTAAAGTAATTAACTTTCTATTGTTTAAATATTAAAGTATTGAGCAACTTCCTTTTTTAATTGTTATTCTGTTTAAATGAAGGCCATTTATGGCAATTTTTGAAGAAAAATTTACCACCACGTGTTGGCAACTTAACCAATTAACGAATTTTAGAGCGGAGGCAACAAGAACTCACTTCTTTCTGACATATTCCAAAATTTCAGAGCAATATCTTAAAAACTGTTTAAGTTAAATAAAACACATTCCTTGCGTTTTATTTAAAATAATGCACATACAGGAGCTTATCTTAGCAACATTGTATTTTCTAAATTCCCTAACGGTAGTTCGTGGCAGCATATAATTAAATAGCAGCTGGAACTCGCGAGGATTCGCAGCAAATTAATGTTGGCAACGTATCCTGGAATGAGGGTATCTCTTGAATATCTGGTCGTATCTGCACATTTATTCCATTTGTTAAATGTGTATCATTATAGGTCGATTCTCTGCTCGCGTTCTGTAAGCTACATATTTGTAAATCTATAAGTGCGCTAGGGTCTATAACTCGTGGTCTTACAGCATATCTAAAAATGCAATTCTGTGCACGCGTCTATAAGTACCATAGCCAAGATAATTAAACAACTTTTATAAAAACAAGTAACTGAACTTATATTTACCTCGCTAAATTTGTGTGTATTTGCTACTGTCACTGTATAACCTCGAAACACAAATCTGTAACCTTATGATTGCTCTCACAATAACCGTAGTATTTACAAGAATCTGTAGGCTATATTAGCGCACAGAATTGCAAATTTGTTTTAAACCCGTAACATCTTACAGATATTTCCTGTAAGTCTTATAGATTAGCTCTGAATAGACGCATTAATTAACTAATCTGTTATGGTTATGTATCTGTTACTGACAAATATTATTAATTAATTTGTCAAATTCAATTTGTTTATGCTGATGATGCTCCATCCCAATCGATTTTACATCTTTTGCCTTTTTTGAGTCATTTTCTTGGTTAACTAACGACATTTGAAAAAAATGGAATCGAGTGACGCTATATTTGACCTTGAAAAAACAGAATTGCAAAATTTCAAATGACAAAAAAATCAAAAAAATCCACTTACGCAATCATAAAAATTTCACAGTAATTTCATCTATTGATGCTCTTAGTGATTTGTATTTCGAATTGTCAGTTTTATGGCACGCTAATATACACAGGCGACTGTTGCATTAGTACATTCACAAATTAGTAACAACCTATTAAGATTATTATTGTACTAGATTAACAAAATATAGAAACTAATAATATAATAATAAATTTATTTTTGGAAACAAGTAAATTTAACTTGTTCACGGCGAAAGGATAAGTGCCACAGCTATCTGAAATGTATAATGACGAGTAACACTTGTTATGAAATTTTTGAGGCAGCACGATTATCTGGCATACAAAAAAGATTTAGATATTTTTGTTGCATTATTTATTGCAAAAAGCATGTCCCAAATGATATTTCTCGATTAAGGAGTTAATTGCTAACCGTATATACCAGTTAAAAAGCAAATATTAAAAGGTTAGAACATAAAATAAAAGACTGTGTTGCATAAAGTAATACTTGTAAAGGGAAGTAAAGTACAAACATTGAAATAAAAATGAAGAATGTCAACAACTGTAAATACAAAATAAAAGATTTAAAAAAGGTAAAATGATAATTGGTAATTAATTATGTGAAGGTATGACAGATATTGAAATGTTTTTACAAGAAAATATAGACTCGGATCACTAGTCACCCGATATTATACATTTTTTTAAATGTATTTTGCTGATAAAGAAAACTTTTAAGGAAGTAGCGATACAAATTGGTTAATTAAATTTTAAAAAACAATGAATCAGTCAAAAGAAAAAAACAAGCAGTTTATGGAATAAACATGGAATGTTTGCACAAAAATAAGGAACGGAAAAGTTGATTCAATTTGGAGAGGAGACGATGAAAATAGATAGGATACAATAGACAGAGTATGCGAAACCAATAACAAGTCTTATTATATGCTACTAAATCTAAAAACCTCTGTCAACCGAAATACTTTACCTTATAAGTACTACTCCTACACATACTCTGCAATTAGCTACAACATTACAATATAGTTCCAGTCCATAACTTTAACAGAATCTTTATAAACCAAAAGAGATTAATTCATTTAATTTTTACTTCTTGCAGAGATGCCTTTAAAACATTTCAGATATTAACTGCATACAGCATATACCTCTATAAAATTATGTCCTTCACTTTTATAAGTTATGTATTTGAACATAATAATAATAATATGTAGTTTATTTCACACATATACATATATATAATATAATACAAAAGTGCATATATAGTGTAAAATTAGGTGATGTTTAGCATACATATATAGTAAACTTAGAAACGAAATGAAAGATGTTACGACTGTTGCAATTGATACTACGTGTTATTTTGACATTAAATAAGTCTTGAATTTTTTTAGTATGTATATTATAAATTTTACATATTTGATATTTAAAGAACGATTTATATTTTTAAGTTTGATGTTCAGGAATACCAATATATTTCCGGGACTGTGTTTTTAAATGGTGAATATCAGTTTAGTAAATAATTTTGTTGTAAAGATACAGGGGTGATTTATTTAAAATTAGTTTATGAAACAAAACTACGACATGTAAATGCGTTCTGTGGTCCATATTTAAGCAACCAGTTGGTTTCAAGGTATGGGAAATTTGTTCGTATTTGCGAACGCCGTAAATATGTTGCTAACATAAGTTTTGTAAACGTTGCAATTTTAGTTTAGAAGTTTGACCTTATACAATATTGCAATGATTGGCATTAGACAACACAATTATATTGCAAAGTTAATTTTTATTGATATTAACATCTTGTGTCGATGTGGATAATGTATTAAATGATGCATAAAATTTTTTCAGAATTAATGCGACATCTTCTCTTTAAAATTTAACTCATTGTGTATTATTAAATCCAGGTTTTTTACTGAGTTTACTGGTTCAATTTTATGATTTTGAATCACGGTGTTTATGTTCTCACGTGTAATTTGTCTAGCCCTAGCAGTTCCTAAAATGAAGGTTTTAGTTGTTATATAATAATAATAATTTGTACATTTCCGAAATTTGATAGATTCCTCTCATTAGACACCGTATTTATTGGTTTTATTGAACTTTGATATCTTGTTATAATTTATTTTGAATTTTATTGGTGGTCCCTTAAATTAAAAAAACTTAAACATTGTAAAATTCCTAGATTTTTTACGACAATTTAAAAATCCTCGATCGTTGCTGACACTTCTGTATAACTTAACCGAGAAATAAAGTTTTGAAAAACAAAGAGCTATAGATTACGCCATAATAAACTGTCACTGTTAGCGCTTTAAAATAACATTACTTTACCAGTTTGGGTAATGCACCAACAAATGAAATATAAATTTTTGTTTGTATTTTTGTATTTTGAAGTTATGTTTTAATATTTTCTTCATTTTCTTGATTGATCACGTAGGTGTTGTTCTCCTCATTACAGCAGTTATAAAATTTAACATTAGAGATAAGCCACTTCGCTGTTTTTCTTTTATGCATCTAAAGGTAGTTTTAGATTATTTTGAGAAGTCTGATGACAAGTATCCAAGCGCACTTACTTTATTTAATTTGTTATATTATATTTAAATTTATATTATTTATATTAAATTTATAATGTGAGTAATTAATCTAGCTTCGGTGATTAGTCTCAAAAGTGGACAGAATTATGCCGACGTTAAAGAATGCATTAAAGAAGAAGATGAAGAAGAAGAAGAAGAAGAAGTAGAATGCTTAATTGAAATTTAAAAAAATAGTTGTAATAAAAGTTTACTGTTGTGTGACCTAAACACACTCACATTTTTTTCATTTTAAAATATTGAGGATTTTAATATCAATAATAATAAAAGGCTGTTAGTCTCTTTGCTAGAATGTGTAAAATAAGTTTGGTGTAAATATAATAAATATTGCTATATTTGTAGTAAAAACCTTCAAATGGTAATGTAGTCAACTTAAAACTTTCAACGCATATGCAATTTATAAATTAAATGTTTACTGCCGGTTGACACGCTTTTATAAAAGCTCATTAAATAAATTCTACAACCCTTTTCAAGTATACATCTCTGTTTATACCTTTAAATAAACAGCGAAACAATCGATTTGATTTAAATTCCAGGTAGTTGTTAGTTTTTGATTAAACTAAATGCAAATAAAATAGAACAAAGTTTTCAATCAAATATTTAATCAAAATGAATACACATATTATGAATTGGAATTATTATTTAATAGCAAATATGTATGTGCTTTATTATTGATAATTGATACAATGCAATATTAATTAGTAAATATTTGATGCACCGCAAAAACACAAGCCGCAATAAAATATAATAAATTAGGCTCTGATGTATTATCCTGCTGAAAATACACCAGGACATAAAATGTTAGGAGGACTAGAAGGAACTGGATTATGGCGTGCAGTCGTTTTTAACATTTACAAAGGTTATATTTCACTCGAGATAAATTTGCTTGTGAAATATATTCATTTTATATAAATTTGCAGCAGTTTCTTATTACATAACACAATATTTAAAGTAATTGCCTTATTACTGTTAAATATTATATATGTATAGAGAAAGGGCGAATTTTTATCCTATGCTTGCAAGAATTATATCCACCAAAAATTTGTGAGAAGTTCTACAAACTTTCTGCAAACTTATTAATGTTTCCGTTAACTCGGCAAGATTTTTATGACATTTAATAGAACTTACTGATTTATTACTGCCAGTGGGTTATATATTTCTTTTAACGTATTATAAATTGAAATATAATTTTATTTAGTCTAGTAATAATATGAAAATGGTAACAATATGTAACCGGAGCCTCTATTAACACAGTAATAAACAGGGTGTTCTTTTGACAGGGTGCGTGTGCTAAAGTGGAATTTTATCGCTTGGAATGGTGCAAGGAGGGTGCGGACTGATAACACCGGCCGATAAGTGCATAGATATTGCGCGGCTCTTCTCTGGGATCTTGAGAGGTTCGATTTTCGACAATGGAGCATTAGGAATGAGCAGTTTGTGCGGCGTGCGTTTAAAACAATTCGCCTGATTAGATCTAAATTACAATATATTTCCATAAATACTTGTCGGATTAGGTCAGTGATGTAGAACGCCATAATTTACCTATATGTTTCATGAAAGTTTTTTTCTTTGCTGTGACTTTTGTTATTTTTTGTATCACGCGGTAGCAATTAGGATTTAGATTTATTAGTACCTTACTGCATACTCAGTTAACCCGATGTATAATTTGTACATGGGTAGCAAATGTAGATACTATTACAATAATGCAACTTTTGAAATTTATTAAAAATTTTAGCTGCTTTTGAATCATAGATTAGCAGAACTGGATTTCAACTTCAAATAAGACATACATGTTTTGTGGTTGTTTCATTTATTTTTATAGTTTATTTAAAAAATCTGTTATCTACTTAGCTTCATTCAGCGAACATTTTCTGTACAAATATTTTGCGACATTTTAACTTTTTGAGAATTTACAAACATATTATGACAGATATATTGTTTTTAACATATTTAAATATATTTCTCAATGTTTTTTAAAATATCACAAAATTCCATATTTTTTTTAAGATATCGTGTCTTTTTGACATATTTTGCAACATTTTACAAATATTTGGCAATATCTTTCTCCTTTTTTCATATTTTATAATATATATAATATATAATTCTCATTTTATAACAATTTTACATATATTTTCAAATCTTTCCCATCAATTTTTGAGCTTTCATACTGATTTTTTACCTTTTTACAAGTTTGTTTTTACGTTTTGCGATCCATAGGCAGGATTTCTCACGTTTTGTTGTTTTTATAATTTTTCAACATTTAACAGTTTTTTAAATTTTACCCCCATTTTTAGAGCCTTTTCAGTTTTTTTTATTGTCTACAGACATTTTGTCTTGGTTCTTTTTGAAATTTTCGAAAAATTTAACGGTATTTATCTAAGCTTTTGGAGATTTGCGACATTTAATAAACAGTTTTATTGCATTTCTTAACGATTTTAGAGATTGTAGTATATTCTGATTTAACTCAACATATCTAAGGTTTCATTGAAATTTTTAGCATTTTACAATGTTTCAAGACATTTTACAACATTTAACAAGGATTATCAGTATTTCGTAATATTTTAAACTTTTTTAAAAGTTTTTTGTACTTTCTCAATATTTTTTGAAACAATTCTTTAAAATCTCATAAGTGGATGAACGAAGGATAAATTTGTGAAATAAACTTTTGCGATTTGCGGCTATCAAAAATATATTTGTGCCTTACTATGCAGTTTGAAGCGTGTCAGAACTTGTTTAAAGTCGCATTATATTACATTATATTTTATGTTGTTGTCAAACCGAGCGCATTGTGTTTTATTCTTATTTTAAGAAAAAATGGTCTATGCTTTATAATTAGTTTTTTATAGTAAGTTTTGTACATTTTGTAAGTATAAATCACTGCATTTGCATTTTCATAAACAATTATAAATAATTTAATTTAGAAAATAGCAAAAAATGACAACAAAGGAACCACCAACGCTTCGTATGTTGTAGAAATAACATTAGAAAAGAAACATTATATTGGTGCGACGAGTGCAAATGTAACTACAAACATTGGCTGTTGGTCTGCTGGTCCAATGTGTGGACGGCTAAAATTTATGAAATTATGAACTTTGTATGTCTGTTGGCTATAGTTGGGTGTAGGCGAGATAAATTAATGTATTTGTGGTCGCCTTTTTGTTCTAGGCGCATTTGCCGTCACTTGGAAGATGGCCATGTTAAGTACGTCTTTATACAGACACCAAAGGCGATAATACGGGCAATAATTAAAGATGCCGGATGTCTTTGTGATTATCTAAGAAATTCTTACTCGACAAACTATTCTTTTTTAACAGTGCGTTCAGTTTGCGTTTGTTGTTTAACGACATATAAAAAAGTTAAATAATTATCAATGATTTTATCTTTTCAAATTTTGCAAGCCAAAATTAATTATTATTATATTATTGATTGTATTCATATTTAATATATGAACTTCCTTCATATTTTATTAGTATTGTTTTTTCTTTATATTTTTAATTTTTTTCTATTCGCTTTGTCAAGTTTTATCTTTTATAAATCAAATAAAATTTTATAATTACTATTTATTTATATAAATAAAATTAAGAAGATCTTGCAAAGTTTTAGAACAAAATTGGTTAACCGCAGCAAGAAAGAAGTAATGCTATTAAATTGCGCCAGGAAAACAGTAGAACTCTATTGGAACCTGAGTTAGCAAATGTAACGACAGCTAGTATTTTAAAAATTGATAATTGTCATTGTGGTGTTAAAAATAGTTTCTAGCCAATGATAAAATTGTTCTAGACGGATTTTGGGAAATTTAAAGCCAAGGATATGAGTCGGGCACATCCTTTGGTATTTAGTATTAAATTCTTGGTTCGTAATGATACCACTAAAAAGATAGCTTATATTTGATCAGAGATGGTTAACGATCAGCGACCGTATTTAAAAGTAGAAATAATGGGCTACAAATGTAAAGGTTTGTTAATCTCGAGAGCATCGCGTACAGTTTTACGCGGTTACCTGTGGAATGGTTTAGAGAGTCGCGGGTTAAAGTTGTTCAATTCAAATGTGAAACATATAGGGTCAGTTTTAAGGGATAAATGATCTGTTTTGGGAATATCCATGATTCATTTTGTGTTAGAGAATATTTTTGTTTGTTTTAGAATGTATAGTTGTTTCAGATTTAGGTTATCCATTAAAATTAGTCGTAGATTTTGGAAATATGCCGATGTTGAAAAATTAATGGATTAATAAATTTCTATATGAGTAGAATAGGTGACAAATTAGGAAAAACAATTAGGGTTGAATATGTGATAGATGTGGGTGAAGCAAAACCCGTCAAACAGTGATATTATCCATTATTGTCAGCCATGCAAAAGATTATGCATGAGCTCTATGCAATGTTCCATATAATTCTGGTGCTTGCGGGTATGTGTTAATTAATTTTTTAGATTTATTTTCTATTTTAATATTTGAAATAGATTTTATTATTTCTAATGAATTTTTAATACTATACTTTGATTTATAGTTTAAATTAATTATTATTTTATTAAATTTTTTTGCTAATTTATGATTTAGACAATTGATGTATGAAATAATTGCCAATATTGGGTAATTTGTTTTTTGTTTTTTTTATTTTTTCCATATATTATATGAAACATTAAAAATATGATACATAGAGGTTTAATATGCCATTAAATTTTAACAACTATAATAAAGAAATACAAGTTATAAAAAATATTGCTTTAAATAGTGGATATGATAATATGATAGATCAAATGATTAATAAAACAGAAATTAAATTAGCAATGAATCCAATATATCCACATAGTAATTCTATTAAAAATTATTGTTCAATAACATATTTTTTGTAACATTTCAGAGAAATTAAGCTAAGAGTTTAATAAAAATTATGATAAAAAAGTACCTTTTAAAACAACTTTAATTTTAAAATGTCTTTTATTTAATGCAAAAGAAAAATTTAATTATTTAAACAATTCAGGAATTTTTATAGGACAAACTATTCGAAATTTTGAAATTAGATAGTAAGATCATTTAAAAGCTTTTTTAAATAAAAATGAAGAAAAATCTAATTTTGCCAAATATTTAATTAATAATAATCATAAATTATCTACTACTAATAATACACTTACACCATTACACATCTCAAACTCGATTAAAAATATCATTTTTAGAAGAATTAGAGATTAGAAAACATTTTAAAGATAATAATTGTATAGTTATAAATGAACAACTAAATCTAATGCCATCACCATTACTATTTTGTAAAGAATATAAAAATATTTTTTAAACTTAAATATTTTTATATTTTAATTATTATGATGTTTATTTAATAATGCACATTTTTAAAAGGTTATAATGTCAAATATTTTTTCTGACATTATACTTACACTCGATTTTTATATTAAGAATACAGTTGGCATTATGCAAAATTATATATATATATATATATATATATATATATAGGTTTTGTGTCAAAATTAGTCACATGATGTATAGATTTCTATAGTTTTC
>JARJEC010161644.1:0-15276 GCA_030264575.1 Tachinus sp. AB-2021 | reverse complement strand
TTACATTTTTATTATACTGCTTGGTTCATTACTCAACTTATTTTTAAACAAAATGTATAAGCTATTACAAAATTAACATGTGAGAAATTGTTTTAATGGTTAAATTTTCTGTACTAGCAGACATCCTATTGTACTGAATCAATTACAATTTTACGACGTAGTACTTGAATGTATTCAGATTTTTTTTAAAACATTTTTTATAAAAATCTATTTCCTATAGGGCTCAACTAATAGATTTTTGTAATTTATAGCAATTATTTTTTCAATTTATTGAACAATATTTATTATATCGTTATTTTGTAGGTGGCCAGAGACGAAAAGTTTTATCTCGAAATTTTAACCGGAACGGTAAAGTCGGTGGTTTTTAACACTCTTCACAAACGTAAATGAAACAACCGCGGTGTAAACCTTGAGACTTGAACTGTTAGAGACAAAACTGACGCCTATCCTGCAGATTGTATCAGAATTGTGGAATTTTGCATCAGCAAAAGTTTACGGGTGTTTATACAAGATCTGTGTAATTTATTACTGTTGCCTGAAAAACAACCTTCATTAGTAGTATTACAGTAGAAGATGTCTGAATGTAATAATAAAAAAACATCCTTTCATATTTTAATTTTTTTGTTTACAAAATGGCGATTTGCTTCAGCATAAACTGTTTTGCTATTTTCCACCAACCTTTGTATATTTATCCTCATAAATAGCAATAAGTTGAGTTAAAAAAATTGTTGACACAAAACGAGTGTCGTCCTTGTTTAAATTAAATTTGTAGGCGGTATAGAACTGTTCATGTGTGGGCTACGGCGGTTTAATAGCACGCACGCACGCACGCACGCATGCACAGACACACACATACACACACACACACACACCGGAATGGAACCTATTTATTTAGAAAATGTATTTTTTGGCTGTCAACTGCACTGTTTCAGGTACCCGAGATGTAATTGTTCCGGTGCATACAATTTATATTTAAAGAATTCTTCAAAAGATTAGTTGCTGCAAAAATCAACAGAAGGCTTTCCTCCAAGGTCTGTTTTGCATTATTTGAGTAATGTGTCTTAGTAAGGTTTAAAGTGTAAAAATAATCTTGCTTTAAACTTAAACAACCATTTCAAATATTATTGACTAGTGGTCTAATTTTTCATAGTTTATCTTTCTCTTTAATTTATACCGGTGCGTCATTATCCACAACTTTTAATCTATTTCTGATTTGAAAAAACACTTTTAGCTAGTCATTTTAATTATGCGTTCTACTCTAGTGTAGAATTTTTGACACATTCCAAAAAATTCTTGACTTTACTTTACTAAGTACAAATTAACGTTTATGGTCATTTTTTAGAAAGTATTTTAAGTTAACGCAAGCACAAATATTGTTCAAATCAGCTTTCCAATGTAATCTGAAACTTCTATAATTTGCAACCAAAATTTGAAAAATTCTGTTCTATTCAAATTAAAATTTGCTCCATAAAAAACCATAAAATCAAATAATTCAAAAAATTTCAGCCACCTGTTCAAAATCGGAATCAAAATTATTACTAGATATTTGCTTTTTAGGGTGCTGCAAATTATTAATATTTTTAACATAAGAAACATTATCATGATTACATCTTTCAAAATCAGAGTCGCTATTTATTTTGCAACCAATAATAGTTCAACATTTTCTGCAGCTGTAAGAATGACTGAGGTTCAGTCGAAACTGCAGTCACCGTGTGACTAAATAAATTGTGATAAAAAACATAGTAGTTTATTTCAAATCCTGTATTTCTTATGATGTTTGGCTTTAATTTTATGGAATAATCAAAACATCGAAACTTTCGCTTAAGCTAATCTAAACTGCCATTCGAAAATTATTTCAAGCAATTGCTTCAACAAACAAAATAAACATAGGACATTTTCTAATAACTAACTTAAACATTTTCTTGATGATTGTATAGAAGTTTTGATTTGGTCAATTAGGCTTGTTTTTGTAAAAAAAAATGAATAAATTAAATTAAAATGAAAGAATAGTAAAAAATGTAATGTCATTTTGGTCTTAGTTTATATTAGATAATAATAATACGGAGTTGAGGAACTAGACTAAATACTCTAATACTATTTTAATTAAAGCAAATACAAATAAATAGTAGCACAGTAAAAACGGGATGAATTGAAGAAAATTTCATCTCTACACATAATATCAATGAACCTGTTTTTTCTCCTTTATTTTGCTGCTTAGGTCTCTATTTATACTTAGTAGTTTGTTTTCCTACTTCTAATCTCACTTTATTTTTTTTAGTATTAAGTATAATTGTACTCTACCGTTTCTTGATACATGAATCCATCCGCAAATTTATGTCTCATACAACATCATACTTCTTACTAAATTGTCAAAAGAAAATATTTTTAAATTTTATTCTTTCAAACATTTGTTTAGTTATTCCCTATACTTGTCGCAATGCTAATTTACTTTTGTGCTAGTTTATTATTTATGTTCATTTAAAAGTTTAAGTTAAAAATTTTTTGCATCTTTAATTCTCTACTTTTGCCCTCCTTCTTTATTATTTTTTTGTTACTTTTACTTGGAACTCAGTGGATACTGATGTGAAACCAACGCTAAAAAGTCTTCCCATCACCTAAAGACAACTTAAGTTGTTTGTGGAATCCATCACATATTCCGTCGATTAAAGGATGATAAGCCGTCAAGCTAGATAATTATATACCTTGATTTGAAGTGACTGTATAAGGTATCAAGAAATATGAAATTCAAATTTTGTTAAACGTTAACAATAGTTTGTTGATGAATTTTTATTTTTGAATAACTTCTGGTCAGCACAAAATGTATATTTTTTTCTTAAATTTACAATTTTTTCTCAGATAAATGTAAAGTTTTTATAGTGATTGTTTATATATAAAGCAGATATTTAGACCAAAAAGAACTCATTCATAAACCTTTCAAAAGTTTCTACTGAATTTTGTATTGAAAACAGAATATGAAAGTATTCAAATAAAAAATACATAATAAAAACTGCAGATTGTGAAATATGTTTCATGAGGTCATGGAAAGCCGAGCCAGTTTTATTCTATTGTCTCTGCTTGGGTCCAGTTTGATCCTGATCTTTTCTTGTTACAAATATTCGATTTAAAATAAACTTGTATAAAAGTTTATTGATCATGATAATGTTAACTCTTTTAAACCGCTTGTATAGGTACACCACACATAGTACACTCTTGGTGTCTTTTTAAAATTTACACCATAGTATATTGTTTACAACTGTCAAAAAAATTGTGACTCTTGTAAACAACGTAATTGTCAAGAATTTCTTTTTAAAAGTAATGTAAATTCTGGGACAATTATAATGTTTTTAACTGCCGGGTGGCATATCAAGAAAGTTAAGCAACGGTGGGCACAGTCAGCACGTGGATGGATGATTGCATAGTCCCGCCTACCGGTGCCATTCGTCATTGGGAAACAATTAATGACGCTCTAGATATTGGTGGCAAATTTTTTGAGTAAATATTATTACTCATCACAGACACACCTACATAAACACAACTGAAGGACCTCATGGTCGATAGCCAATTGCGGAAAAATCAACAAATACAATTACTACTATAATGTTTTTAGAGCAAATGGTTCCCATCTTTAACATTTGTATTGATTATGATTTAATTTGTTTTCGTTTTAAAATTCAATTATTTAGAGAGGTTATGTATGATTTATAAAAATTAAAAATGTAACTTCATAAAGGTACATAAATGAGAGGCAACTTTACTTACGCACCAAACTAATTTCACTAAAGCGGCACAAAAGTACACATTAAATGGAAAGTTAATACCAAACATTTTTTGATAACTTGTACTCTGTACTAGTGAAAACATTAGTAGACCGCTCGTTAAAGTAGCACTGCTATTTTATTTAAATGTTAATGTTATGTAGGTAGAAATATATGTAAATACGATATGTTAAGCGGAGAATGAAATAATCCTGGTTGAAAGATTTATCTTTAACCTTGGAAATTATCGACGCCTTTTGATTTGAGTAGGTATTCGGAGTATTGGAAATTTTTAACTGTTATGTTATCTAATATATACATATGCACTAAAACTCATGTTTGCAAATGTTATTGTATTGAGATCATTGATAAAACTAAATTGTACATTAATTTGATTTATCAAAATTTGCATAATTGAAAAGAGAAGTTTATGAATATTTTTGGCATGTCGGTTGTAACAATTACTGAGATGAATATAAAATATCAAATTCCCTTGTATATAAAAGCGTTTTAATTAAAATTGAGGAAATGTTTGCAATATTTATTAGAAATTTGATTAGTTTAACTGTGCGTTGGGTTACTAGCAATTGATCCGTTTTGGCGTTTTCTATTGTCAATGGCATTGGAATATTTCCTTTAAGATATTTTATTTGTGACGGAATGTTTTTACCATAAAGCGTTTTATATTGCAGTCACGTGGAAAATAAATAAAATCACATATATTCGTTTTCTCTCGTCGGAAAATTTCGATCGGAATTCCGTTTCCTTGCAGTTCAACCTTTTCCCATTGAAGCTTTGACGCAGAGGTGATCTTTCTATTTTGTGAGGAAATTGACTGTCCGGGAAGCTGCACGAATCTCTTCCTTTTTATGTTACCACAATCGAATTGACCGAGACGTTACATTCAAATTATATTTTGAATGAATGATAATTATGCTTGCAATAAACCGTTTAGTAGATACAAATTGTTAGTTAATTAATATTGATTTTCATCTGCTTTTGCTTGTCAAATATTTATACTTTGTTATTGATATTTTAAGTGCTAGATAAAGCAGTTGAGAGAAAATGAGATAAGATGTTAATGACAAGGGCTGTTTAAATAATCCAGATTTAATTGGTATAAATTCAATCGTTTCATAATTTAATTTAAGATAGCTTCAAGCAATATCACTTCGTATCTGTACCATTACACCACCTAGATTTTGTGGTAGTAGCAATCAGACCTATACAAATTACAAATTAAGTAATTAAATTGGTTAATGTTTGATTGTTAAGGGGGGAACTAGATTTGAGTGAATTGTGTGCAATCCAATACAAATTTGTAATTCCTATAGAGCAGCGGTTTGAGGTAAATATGCAGATCTCGGCGGGTATTGCCAAAAGCTTTAAGTAATCTAATTAGAAGTTTCCTGTTTAAATTTCAACATTTAACGAAGTGAAATAAAGTTATCTATTCAAACAATTTTACATCAAGCGAAGCTAAATCATTAAAGTTACCAAACATTTATTTAGATCACTCATACAAAACATACACATTTTATCTTGAAATTATATTCAGAGCACGTGTCGTTTTCATTTTCCTCACTGACATTTTCGCTAATTTAATTAATTTTCATATGCGCTGAACTAATTTATAAATAAATGAATATAAACATTATTAAATCATCAGCGCCTGCATGATTAATGAATAAAAACAATCCACCTACACAAGTTCGCTGTTGCATAAAAAACGGCGCACTTGATTAATTTTATTGACTTTTCTATAGACTACTCGGCTCAACTTCCAATTTAAAAACTGCCCCAATTATCGGAAAAAAATATGGTTGCGCTTCCACAAACCATTAATGAACACAAAATTATGATTTAACTTTCCACTGCATTGAACAACAGATGATAGATATGTTTGGACATCTATTGTTCTAACGTGAACAGTTTAATGGATAAATATCAATTTAATAAATTGAAATGTCCGATAAGCGGATACAGATCGTGTTACTACGTATAACCGCTTATTGGAGGTCTCATTTTAAAAGTGTAAAATGTATAAAAATATAATAATATAAGTATATAGTATATTTAAATCAAAATATGTTTTAAATATAAAATTATTCATATTATAATACAGTAAATTTAAATTTATTATGTTATTTATCCAAAAATATTTTCATTATTTATATCAAAAATATTTTGATAATTAATAAGGTGCGGTATTCCGATGCTTCCACTATTAGAATGTGCGATTTACTTATACATGAGAACTAAAATATTTGGTCCGTTGTCATTTTTTTATTATTTTGTTTCCACATCGAACAATTTTAAAGTATCCTTTTAGTTTGAAGGATACATATCCTAAGTTAACCCAACTTTTTTTTGTGTAGGAAATTCTTAATGTACTATATTTCACTTGTCTGTATGGGGTTGCCCCTTATCAAAAAATTAGTTTAATCACTATAATCTTCTTTAGTCTTTATCATAGAACTTTGCAGTATTATCTTACAAGTATCAATTTTCTGTTCTAATTTTTTTTGCAACCGCCGTCGTTTTGCATTGCAGTATTTTGGTTATCAGCATTCTTGTTCACTTACCAGTGTTGCTACTTTCATTCTTCTCGTCATCTTAGCTATCTTGATCTTTCTTTTCTATTTGCTGGTAGTACGTTCTTGCATCAGAAGTTGTTATTGGGTTGTTCCTGCAACCACTGGCAATGCTCTTGTAGATGCCGTCCTATAAGCAGTGAAGTCAATTTAGCGGTTTTGCCGCTGGATCTAGAGGTTATTAATTTGTCATTTTGCAGATAGCTGAATTTCTGGCAGTTTTGTTTGCATGTACTAAGAATAAGTATGTATAAGAATGTTGTGAGCCACCAAAAATGTCACTCATTAACCATTCCAAAATAAATTTTATGGGTAATATTTTTCAGTTTACAATACTCCTCATCAAGTTACTTTTCTCTGCGTTCTGGCTAGAGAATTGTTTTACTTGCTAGCTATGTCTACTTGCTCCATAGTGTGGTTTATAGAACTATAGAGTTTATCACGCTGGATAGCATTAGTATTTGTCTTCTACTCAAATTTTAGTGGTGGTTTATTTGATGTTTGCTCTTAATATTTGAAAATTTAATCCGGAAGTTTATTTTTTCAGTTTTTTTTTGCCAAATAGTGACAGCTTCCGTTTTTTCATTTTGAGCAGTTTTTACCAAACTGCGCTTGCGCATTCATCTGATTACATTAGCTGTTACTTATTTGATTTTATTTTTTTTAGCAACTCTTTGTTACTACACACAGTCTACCACAACGCATCAACAAACTATTAAGTTGACCTCTAGCCTATATTTTAATAGTATGTCATCGTAAGTGACGTTTTACAGGGTTAGACCATTGGCAGATGTTTCATAATATTCTGCTTATTTTTGCTATTTTTCTCAATTAGAATTTTGCGACTGTTCATATAGCTGCACGCGACGTTGATAAGATATGGCGATGCACCTATTTTTTATAGGTATCTGGCCATCTAACAGTATTTAAGCGTTTTTCGTATCACTAGTAAGCACGCATTACTGTTACTTCTTTTTTTCTATTTTGTGAAATATTCTAGATTTCTTCCATTCGGTCAATGGTAGAGTGCTTTTTTTGGTATCCATATTGCGTATCAGAAGAAACGTTTTTCTTCTCCAGTTTCTAACGGATCTCTTGTTACTTAACTGTTTGTATAGCTTGTGTATTACATTTAAAAGACATAGTGATTTGCATCAATTACTTTTCGAGTCTTTTCCAAATAACCAATCTAAAGCAACATTCGTTCATCTATTATCCTAAGCTGATCAAACTAGATGACGTGGACAATTGTTTAGTTAGATAAATAGATTTTGAGGAACCACGTATAACGTATGTTGCAAAGCTACGTCTATAGCTAGACCGATTCCATAGATACCTCGCGTAGATTAGAACCGATGACAGAATTTTATTATTTTTGGATTCAAAATTGAGTGATTTGCATGCTTATATATATATATATATATATATATATATATATATATATATATATATATGTTGTAACTTATTTTGTTAGATGTAGCTCCTTTGGTACCATGCTACCACGTAAAAAGAGATTTTTTTGATATCAAACAACATAAATAACAATTTTAAGTATTAGGTTATAAAAACTACTAAAAATTAATATTTCAATGTAAAATAGACTAAGATTCGGGGTGTTTCATTTATGACAATAAAATTGATGATATTTTTCGATTTTTTAGCGGTAAACTAGGGTATTATGGTGTATTTTAAAACCACAAAATTCAAATTTTATTGATTACTAACTAATCAAATTTCTAGTTTTAAATTGTTTTTTTAATAAAATAAAACATTCTAACAAGATAGTCAAATTTTAACATGATAATAATTCGTTATTTTAAATGAAGTATTCCTCTATCTAAATAACAAAATAACGCAAATATGTAATCTAATTTATCTAAAACATTCTACAGTATTATTGCAACTATCTCAATTATTATTTGTTTTGAAAGAAAGATTGAAGACCATATTCAAAAATATCTAAATATAAAGCCTGATTTAATTAAAATCACAAACCTGCCGTTCTTTCTAAATTAACCGGAAATGGAATTTTTCATATTTTTATTTCTATAAACATATAATAAGAAGTTTGTTTTCACTTATTTTTATTTCTGGGTTTTACCATGGTTCGCTTATTTATTTTTGTTTAATAATTTTTATGGTTTATTTTGCTTTTATACTGTACTGTATATATTCTGATTAAGATTTTGTTAGATTACTTTGTAATTCGTTTTTTATTTGTTATTTTCCGAGTTTTGTTTATTTCTATTGCATTACATTTTTGTCATTTTTATTTTGTTTAATTTGTTGAATTATTTTATTGTGTATCCCTAGATGGGGTTTACAGTAGCTATAAATGATAAAAAAATGTTGAATTAAAAGATAATTATAAACAAATACGGAACGAGAAAAGTTATTTCGTATTTTTGTACAGAATCTAATGTTGATTACATTTTTTAATTTTACTAAATTGCGGTGACGACAACAAGAAAAATGTAAATAGTTTTTAGGTAATCCTTTTATACGATTTATCAAAAAATGTATTAACAAATAAAACTTAGTTTCGATTTATGACTATGTATAAAACGAATAAAAAACAATGCTTAATTTGTTTGATAGGAATGAAATTTTATTTAAATATAGAACATATTTGTGAATGAAAAATTGTTTTATTTTTGTCAAAGATGTTCTTGCGAGTTTGCTTAATTGAGAGAATAAGATATGGATATATGGATATTTGCTGTTGCATTCAAATTTATTGTGGGCTTATGGGAGTTGTTTATTAGTTGATATTTCATTGCACAAAGAAATTTATTGTTACAATCAAATATTCAGCAATCGTAGAAATGCATTTTGCATTAATCATCAAAAATTGTAAACAAATAAACATAAACTTTGTGCGATTGATGATTCTTATCTAAAGAAAACAACAATAACCCGATAAAGCATTATTAATACACATTTTATATAACACAGTGCGTTAAATTCTTCATTTGTTCATTTGCTTCTGTGTCGTGTTGAGTGATGGAGCTCCCTAAACGGAATGGTCAGTATAATTTTCTTTCAACAATAACAAGCTAATAATACAATTCTGGTTGAATCATTTATCATATTTTGAACGAATATATGCTCTGCACGCACAAACATCAAATGGAATATTATATAATAAATTCCCAGTTATATATAAATTCTTTCAATTTAAGTATATTTTACGTTTCATGGAATTTTATAAATACAATTCATAGAATTGTAACTAGTTATACAGGGTGAACCACCTATTGAGGATCAGAAGTTTTTTGGCGTTATTTTTTCACTTAGAGAATTGAGTTTTGGTAGAAATAATGTAGACCATGAAAGCTTCAAAATTTTAATCATAAATAGTACAACTTTGTAATTAATATATTTAATAATTATTTATTTTAAACAAAAAACCATAAAAAATAATAATAAATATTTTGTTTATTATTTATACTAATTTGCTGAATTTTAAATTTAATTAATTATAAAATCTGAATATCACCAGCAACCTTATTAAATATAATTTAGTTAATTATTATCACGGCAATAGAGCATGTCAACACATAGTTACCAAATAGCAAATATCATGACCAATAAGGTGTCGTGAATAAAATCTATTTGTGATTGGTTTCTTTATGATTCAATCAGTTGTTTAAATTCTGTACTAAGCTCACTTTGTATTTTCGTAATTGACATTAGTTATTCACGACTCTTATAAATAGAATTTATTAAATTTTATTTATTGAGCCACCAGCCGGTGATATTCAGATTTTATTAATTAACTAAATATAAAATTAATATTTTGCGCATTTTTTTGGCTTTTTGTTTGAAATGAATAATTATTAAAATAGTTCAATTGCACAGCTATACTACTTATTATTAAAATTTCAAAATTTAATTTTATTACCAGAAAACAAAACACAATCTGATAATTGCAAATCTACAATTTTGAAGCTTTTGAAATTGTTTTATGTTACTTTTTCTTCCATTTAATTATTTACACTAGAAATTGTAATTACAACTGAAATGGGCCATCGATTCTGTATTTAATTGTGTTTTAAAGCACTAAAAACTTATTTTATCATTCATAACGACATAAAAGCACAATTTCAACAAATAAAACTATCACGCTAAAGATGTTATTTAAGCCGTCTCCATAATTTTCAGTAAATAATTTGCTTCTTTTACAATATTTCAATTGAAAATATTTCATTGAACTTACTTCAAATTAATAACATTTACTTCAAGCACTTAAGGAAAGCTTTATTGATTACTTTCTATTTGATGTTTTTAATATGACATCAAATATTTTGAATACATTAATTTTACTTTACAATTTTGAAAATTGTACAAGAAATTAACACAAAATTGTTTAAATTATCTGAGCGGATTATTTAAGTATTTTATTGAATAATGCAAATTATTTATTTATTTATTGATTAAATTATTAATTGAAGCCTAACATTAGAATATTGTAATTATTAAATAATTACCACGCCATTACTCCATTTAGTAATAAATGATTTTAAAAATTCACCCCGGGTGGGGCTCGAACCCTCAAGCCTTAGATTACATATCTAATTCGTTGTAAATTACGCCACGGAGGTAGGTGACTGGAACTGATGTTAATTTCCCGCTGCCGGTTGAAGTGAATTTTTGAAAACATTTATTACATTATTTATATGCTTACACATATACAGTTGTGTGTATGTCTAGTCTAGACTCATCGGTTCTAGTCAATTACCTCGGTGGCACAATTGATTTCGTATTAGACTTGTAATATAAGGGTTGCGGGTTGGAACTCCACTCAAGGGGAATTTTTAGAATCATTTATTACTACACGGAGTAGTGGCGTGATAATTATTTTTTTATTTTTAATTACAATATTCTAATTTTAATTATTTCTTCCCTTTTGACAAAATTTTGTACGTGGTTCCTCAAAATGGTTTGAATTCTTTGTAACTTTTATTATTGTTTATAATACTTATTGTTTTTATTTTTTAATATATGTAGTATGTAAATCGACAAAGTTTTTGGTTTAATTATGAAGAATTGCAAGTGGCAACCATTTTCTGCAGTGTACAATTTTGCTCTTTCCAATTGATATCGGACAAAGTTAATAATGTTTATAACTGTGAAGCCACAGTACTGCAACTGAAATATTAACCGTG
Source organism: Tachinus sp. AB-2021 (assembly GCA_030264575.1). Taxonomy (NCBI): domain Eukaryota; kingdom Metazoa; phylum Arthropoda; class Insecta; order Coleoptera; family Staphylinidae; genus Tachinus; species Tachinus sp. AB-2021. Next base: position 3,759 of record JARJEC010161644.1, on the reverse strand, counting down.
CTAATTAATTTTTGACAAAATCTTTATATTTTGCAGAAACTATTTTATGGTATGTGCTCACCTTATTTAACTGCTCTGGTTTGATTTCTTTGAGGACAATGAAAATGTCAATATGAATCAACAAAGAACATACAACACTTACAATAACTTTTTTAGAATGTAGAGAGGTGTTAGCCTCAGTAAGTGTCTTTTGAAAATATTCTTAGCATATTATTATCTTTTCTTAATGGTCACGCAAATGTAGATAATTTTTTCCAAAGGTGGTCGAGCGTTTTTACTATGTGATCCTGGTGGTCATATTGTGCACCTCTGACGTTTTACAATTTTTGGTAGTTTTTTATGAAGTTTATAAGCTTTTGCCAAGATATTATCTTTTGCTCTTGTTAAATTAAGTTATGTTTGTCAAAGTGAACTGTGCGCTGCAAGTTGTTTGCTTTGCATTTGTATAGCAGATACTGCAGAATTTTGTCGTCCTTTAAGCATCTATTGCATAGTGGATCTTTTTATATATCCAATCTATTCATATGATTGTCTAGACCACATTTTTTTGTAATCAGTTTTGTAAGTCTTTGCAGTTTGATTGGACTTATGCGATTGATTTTTTTTGAGTATTTCATGTTGGTTCTTTTAGAAATAATCCTTTGACCGTTGTTCTACAAGTTGTTGTGTTGCTTTGCAAGTTTGCTTTGGATTATTCCTTTCCCAATGTCATATGGAATTCCAAAAGTGGGCAATAATAATCTTTAATCGTTGATGTGCCAAAAACCGAAAGTAACTAACGAATTTCGAAAGTGGTTCTGGTATAATAAATATCCTAGTCGTTCTCTTTTTAGCTAGCTATTTAGCTTTAAGGTCTTCTTCTATACTTAGGACTATGTTGTTTATGGCCAGTACTTCTAAACTGTAGATACAATTTAAAGCCCTGTTTGAATTTTATTACTGGCGATTGTAACGCCTGTAATGTTGGTTGATTGTCCGACATCTTGTCACACTATTTAATGGCGGCCAGTCTCCCTCGGAAAACAGAGGTTTATTTGCCTACGGTTATTGTAATCTGCTTTTCCTGGTGTTTGTTTTTATATATTTTAGCTCCGGTACAAATTTGATTTGTTGGTCCCATCTGTATACTTGATGTTTTTCTGCCCTGTGTTCCGGTATTTTTTCTTTGACCACTCGTCTTGCGGCGGTTATACTATATCAAAGGACTTTTGATTGTGTTAACTTTCATTCATTTATTTTCACATCATTATTAGAGTTTTCTTCATGCAACAGCTTTGTTATACTCCGTCTGTGAGTCCAAAGATTAGAAAACCTATTTGTTTATCTGTAGTGTGTACGCTGCTTGCCTCATCTCAGCAATTGCGTTTCTTACGTTTTCTATAGATAAAGTAATCTCCTTTTCTTTTTCTTTACTTCTTCTTACACCAGAAAAATTAAAAATCATAGGTAAATCACCTATGTGCAATTTATTCTTTTCTTCTTTATCTTTGTATCTTTTTATTATTATTGTATTTATATTCTTCTTTTCCTTATTCTTACTTTTTTGAGAGGCAACACAATATTGGCAATGAAATAGATGCATTGAGCATTTATTTCTGTCTCTGTATAATACAACAGATAAAATAATATTTAGATGAAAACTTAGCTGACACGTTAGTTGTGAAATAATTCACTCAGAATAATTAATTTTATGTCGTAAAGTTTAAATATATTTGACTATACTATATTTCGGAGTGTTTTGCATTATTTAGAACATGAGCCAAATTAAAACAAAATATTTTAATACCTATAGATATTATATACAGTTAAACAGAAATATTGATTTTTATTTTCAAATATAGTTAAGAAATGAAACTTTTATTTATCTTATAAATAAAAAATAAATGAATTATACTAAAAGTACAAGTTAACCACTTTTGTAACTTAGCTGTCTTGTTGGGAACAACGAGTGATACGAACGAAAAAAATCGTTAATTTACAAAAGTAATTCAAGAAAATAAATGATGTTTTTTATAGTTTTAAGACCTCAACGACTTTCGTATTTTTGTCTTACGTTATCCTAAATGTAGCGAATGGGTCATTACATGAAACATTGGACAAAATAGAGCTTATAATATTCGAATCGATTGCTAATAATCGACTATAAAAAAATGAATAAAATGTTTTTATTTTTCAATATGTTAAAAATAAAATGTAAAAAATATAAATATGAAAAATGCATTTAAAATAAAACAATTTGTTTTAGTTCATAATAATAGTCAAATGGCAGCTGTTTAAAATTATTTTTACATTTTTATACACAATCTCCATGAGACCAATCTGACCTAAAACCATACTACTGTTGGGTTACCTCGGCGACTGTTTGATTTTGCAACTGTTTTTTTTTTTGGTGCGTACTTTATTAATGTATACCATTATTTTAATATGACTCAAAACTAAAAATCCAATAGAATAAGGTCGGGGGCCATCCAAACTATTCTAAATGATTTTGCACTTGTTGATAGCAGAGCTTACAGTAGTTGAACCCGAAATGAATGTAACAATTTTTGCATTAATATTTTCTAAATTGTAGAATGCAACATTCAAATTTGTCTGTCTTATAGTTGTTCTAATACTTATACGAGGCTTCTTAACAATATCCAATTCATCATATTTAAGGTTTAAATGTGCTAGGTCTTATTCAACTTCCTCTAAATTTTACAGATCTTTTCCGTAAATTGTTGGTTTTTCTACCTTCTTTAAATGAAAATACCGAGGAAACTTGATTTCTGCACAAATTGTTCAGTTTTTGTTTCTTTTATATTTTCCCATCATCATCATAATCAGCCTGTAGACGTCCACTTCTGAACGAAGGCTTCCTCCATCTTTTGAGATGACTGTCTGTTTTGGGCTTTTGCATTCAGTTGTTTCCCGCATAGCGTTGGATGTCGTCCTTCCATCTTGCCTTTGGTCGACCCACGATACGTTTTGATTGTCGTGGCATTGCATGACTTTGTGGTTAATTTCTTGTCATCCGTGAATCTCAAATGTAAATGGCCATGACCCGCCCACCGCCAATTACTTTTGACGATCTGCTCTACCACGTCCGTAATCCACGTTTTCTTCCTGATTTTTTTGTTTTTTTATCTTGTCTCCGATGCTCACCCCAGTATCCTTCTTTCAATTGCTTTTTAACATACTCGAAGTTGGTCTGCACTGTTCTTAGTCAGTGTTATAGTTTTGAGTCCGTATGTGGTAACTGGCAGAATGCAAGCGTTGTATACTTTACGTTATAGGTTTATAGGAATTTTTGGTTTCATGAAGATTGTTCTAAATTGCCCAGGTCAGTCCTATTCTTCTTGAGGTTTCTGCTGTTTAATTCTTTCTCTGCCCCGAGTTTGATCTTGTGTGTTTTTATAGCTTCGGCTCACAATTTTTGTCTTGTCCAGGTTTATCTCTAGTGCTAGCGCTAGTGAAACTTGCTGCAATTCTATGATCATTTGGTTTAATTGGTTGCTCAATAATACGATGTCATTTGCGAAGCGTAGATGGTAGAGCTATTTCCCATCGATGTTCACTGACACTTTTTTCATCCCAATGAAGGTTTTTAACTTCTTTTTCTGCCGCTAGGGTGAAGAGTTTTGGCGAAAATCTTAATTGTATCTGTAGCTAACTCTTCTTGTATTTTAACTTTTAGAGTAACGTGTTCATATATATATATATATATATATATATATATATATATATATATATGTACATGTTTATACTGTGTCGTATGTT
>JARJEC010161630.1:0-11846 GCA_030264575.1 Tachinus sp. AB-2021 | reverse complement strand
TTACAAATTATCACGATTAAGATTAAAGTAGGAATAAAATGTAAGTAGTTTTAAAATACTGAAAGCAATGCAATAATTGTAATAATAAGTACCAGATAGACGCTACTTACAAAAGTTTTATATTTTTAACATTAGTCGGATTATTTCTCAACCTAAGTTTTGAAAATAGACAGATTATATTGGTTGATTGAACTTCATAATATTATATTTAGTTGTTATCATTTTCAGAATTTCCAACAAATTTTGATTTGCAGCTACTTGATTTTTATTAGTCCATTAAACAGCACATTTTTTAACTAACAAGACTACTGCAATACATTGCATCAAAAATATAGGTTGATAGTCTATTAAAATCTCTTACAAAACCAACAATTTAACAATTTTTTTATAAAAGTTAATTATAAAATTGTAATATCAACAACTAGATTGTCACACTATATATTGTTGAAGAGTAGTTAATAAACCAGCCTTTCGTATGTTTTAACAAAAAACAGTCGCTGTAGTGCAGATATTTAAAAAAAAAATAGTGAACGGTTTCGAGCAAGACGTGGTGCTACGCTACATATTATTTTAGTAAATAATTTTGTTTTTAATAATATAATTCACTTCACAAAGAAAGTGTCATAGTCATTAATGTCACACTCTAGTTTTTTTAAAACTATTTATATATATATATATATATATATATATATATATATATATATATTAAAAATATTAATTGCAGATATCGAACCTGGAACTCCTAACATCGTAGCCGCTCTCTCAATCGTTGCGCCCTACTACCAAGGTGGACTTCTAAATTAATAAATGCGTATCAGAATAAATTAATTATTTCTTTACATTGATATGGGGTTATGTATCTGGCATTGACAAATATTATTAATTAGATTTATTTATATTGATGTTACTCCATCTGAGTCAATCTCAGTTCCATTCAACGATTGTACATCTTCTTTCTTTCTTGCGACAAAGCTTAAGTATATACAGTTGGCGCATTTAATTTCATATGCATTTAACGCAAAAAAAGAGAAAAAATAAAATATCGATGAATCGAATTGAGATAAATTCGTGTGACTTTAAATTTTGTCTTAAAAACTCTTTTGTAGACATTTTACTATAAAATCTAAACAACAAAAGAAAAAAAGAAACATTTTATTATTTACAAATATTGTAAAAAATAATTATTTACAATTTATTTTTTTTAAATGGAGCCTAAGTTGAAATTAAAATATTATAATTATTAAATAATTACTGTGCCATTATTATTTTTATTTTTATATTTTTATTAACATATTGTAACCTGTGTATAAGAATGGGTTAGAAGGGTTACAAGTCACACCATCCTATCCTATCAACACAGCCATCATTTGAAAGTTAAAAGGAGTAAATGGTTGAGTTTTAACAACAATAATATTTTTGGTTGGTCTGGCTTGATTAATTAAACTTTTTTATTTAATTAATCAACATCTAAGATAGCGTTTTCTATTTTCAAAAGTGTCTGAAAGAAGATATAGTTTCTATTATATTTATTAAATGGAGTTAGTTGCAACATTTTTCGTATTTTATGCAATGAAATTTTTAAATATTTTAAAACAAACCCAATAATGTAAAAAATATAGTAAATATCTTTATTTACAAGATGTAAAACTATAAATACAAGTTATGCTTGTTAGATACAGAGTTCAATTGTAAAATGGCTCTTAACCGTAGCCTTTCAACCCGTGATCAATTATCAGCTAAAAAAACGGTTGGTATTAAATTGAGATGATGGCGTTTATGAGTAATTTATTAATCAGTTGTCACAATGTGGTCTGGTATGTAGGAAATAATTAGTTGGTATAGTGATAACGAGCGGATTATATATTTTCAAAGATTTGTTTCTAGGCCTGAGGAAGTTGAACAAGATATCCAAATATCTAATGGTTTCAGTTTTGTTTTTTGATATAATAACTTATTTGATGGATTATGGAGTTAGTTATTTGGATTGCAGATTTTTGTGACCACACGAAGTGCCGATCGTTTGCCTACGTAGATGTTTTGTAGCGTAGATTATTGGCGTTGAGGAACAGTATGGATGCATATTTAAGGAGAGATCGACAAATTGTTTTATATATGACACGTATATTTGCTAAAAATACCTTGGTTTTTGTATGTAAGAGAACGAAATTGTTTGGATCGGGTAATTGTTTTGGCTTTTATGGTATGGTAGTGGTGTTTGAAGTTTAGCCTGGAGTCAGAGTTTAATGATATTTTATAATGTGGAATGAACAGTGTTGTTTTTATAGGGTTTGCAAGTAGCCGCCACTTGTTTAACCATTACAGAATTTTGTTCGATAGTAGTTGAAGTTGGGAAATAGATGTTCTTAGAGAGTTACTGTGGGAAATTACGGCCATCATCAGCGTATCGTAATACGTACAATTTTTGTTCGAAATAACTTGGATCAGGATTATATGTCGCAGCAGAATACATTGTACAGGAAAGGTGATAAGAGTGAAGCACCTTGCTCAGGTGTGAAAGCGTAAGAATATATAGAGCAAATACGTACTTGCGTAAGCCTTTCTTTGAAAAAATTGGTCCTTATTGACAATTTTTTCAAATGAAATTTAGGAAAAAGAGCTTGTGCAGGAGACGTCGGTGCCATACGGAATCAAACGCTTTATTGATGTCCATAAAAATTATATTTTAATTAATTATGATATTGTTAACACTTTACATTATTATCATTAATTTATGACACTAAAATGCATACACAAAATGCAATTAAAAGTATTTTTAAATCTTGAAATTGTATTTTATTATTTATTCTAATATATATATTTATTTCAATGTGATGCAGAGCTTGTTGTTTATCAACACATTTGACAGTTGACGAATTTATGTGACGAAGGTTGTACCACGTTCTACGTAATTTGCATCAATGAATTGTTATCAAAAATTGCTGAAAATACCGATCCAATTAGTTTATTTATCTATTTTTTTACAATTCAAATGTTGTTTATTATATTATTTAATTATGGAATAAATCAGTACGCCATTTTTTTAATGCAAATATAAAGTTGTTTTATAAATAGAATACATGTCAGTTCAAAGTAGTCGCCTGCCCAAACTGTAACACACACTGCAGTAAGTATTATATTTTTTAATTGAAGAATTCATAACAAACATTTGTGTAGTATTAATACAATAGTCAATTATCTAGTAAACGCATCCTATTTTTATTGTAGTAAAATAGTAAAGAAGTCTTAAATTATTCTGGATAGTTTGCCATAAATAATTTTAATTTTATGTGTAATATTTTTAGCAAAAATGGTTAAGCTTTTTTAATGCATATACTATATTTAGATACTTATTTAGATATTGTTGTACATTTCAGAAATGAAGTTACTTTTCATATTCGGTCTACTACTACTGGTCTGTAGTTTAGAAGCGATCAATGCTGAAAAAGATGTTACATTTGATGCAATAAATAATCAAGATAATGTTGCCTCAGAATTTCATAATAATATTGCTGCAAACTTACACAAAATTCGAAACAGGCGCTTTTTAAGTATTCCTATAATATCTAACGTTGTGGGAGGGCTCGCAAACGCAACTGCTAATGTGGTAGGAGGTGTTGTTGGAACTGTTGCTAATACAACCGGTAATGTGATAGGAGCTGTTGCTAATACAACTGGCAATGTAGTAGGAGGTGTTGTTGGAGCTGTTGTTAATACAACTGGTAATGTGATAGGAGCTGTTGCTAATACAACTGGCAATGTAGTAGGAGGTGTTGTTGGAGCTGTTGTTAATACAACTGGTACTGTAGTAGGAGGTGTTGTTGGAGCTGTTGCTAATACAACTGGTAATGTGATAGGAGCTGTTGCTAATACAACTGGCAATGTAGTAGGAGGTGTTATTGGAGCTGTTGTTAATACAACTGGTACTGTAGTAGGAGGTGCCACTAACGCAGTTAATAATGTAGCTGGCGGAACAGTAGGAAATATTATTGGAGGTGCTACCAATGCGATTACAAATGTAGCAGGTGGAGCAGTAGGAAATGTTCTTGGAGGTGCCACTAATGTACTAGGTGGCGTCGTCGGCCAAGGTTTAGGAGCGCTATCTCAACTTACAGGTGGTGCTCTTGGTACTGTATTTAGCGCATTGAACTTTGATTTAAGTGATTTACTGGGACCAGCATTAAATATATTTGGCGATATTCCAATTCTTGCTGATATTGCAGATATAATTAGATGGTTTTTGTCAATACTAACATTGCAAGGAATATTGAACCTTCTTATTTTTATCCCCAACGCTTTCACATATTATTATGTTGGTGAAATATTATTAAAGAAAAAGATTGATTTTATATATAGTTTAGCTAATCCCAATGATGGATCCATTGGTGCCATGTTTCGACGAATATTCAACATATCAGCAATCATAACTGTTGTAAGCCTATTGGCCACATTCATATTTTGAATTGTAAATGTAATTTAAATAACAAATATTTAACCAAAACCAAATTAATATGTGCGACTAATAAAATGATTTTAATTTAAGCCTTATTTTATTATTTAATCCTTATTTCTAAGACAATTTAAGTATATATATAATATTTTTTATAAGAAAACTAAAAACAGTTTCTGGCCAGTTTTTATTAAATATTTATGTTTATATTTATGATAAACAGTACTAAACATAGTCGCAAAATCGAGTAATGTTTTATTTTATACACAGCATACCTTTTTGAAACCGTAGTAAGTTAAAGACAAATAATCAGTAATTTTACGCAATTCTTATTGAAAGTGGACATACTTTATCGCGCCAATTAAAAACAAAACAGCCATAATTAAGGGTATTCAATTTAAAAAACGTAACTGTTAGTCTATTGTCCGCTATGCGCCAATGGATGGCAATTTAACAACGTTTGATGCATAAATTTAATTCTATTGATTCAGTTAACGAAAATGCCAAAAAATAAAGCTTCTAGTCAGACAAATAGAGAAATTTATATAAAAAACATGCTATCCGATTTAATGCTAATAATTAATTAATTAAATATCATTATTCTTTTAAACATAGTCATAACGCGTTAGGGTATGGTCTATCTACTGCGATTAAACGAACGCATAAAATTAAACGCACAAGTTGAACCAATCGCAAGCTTGCATTAGTTGCGACTTGTCAGTGTCAAGCTTGAGATTGGTTCGATGTGTGCGTTTAACCACATGTTTAGTCTCAATAATAGACCGTACCCTTTACTCTACACTGCTATTACAATATTTTTCAATTTTATCAAACACTTAAGTTTTATACTAGCAATGTAAGGCCATATTAGTGCAATATTTAAACAATTATAACAATATTATAAACAAAACCGTATTCATTTTAAGGTCATAGAACGTCAGTTCACCGACACTATTTTATAGGAATATGTAGTCCCTTTAATAATTTTTAATTGAGAGTTGTTTGTACTTGTTAACCAATTTGGACTTCTTTTTTACAAAAAAAAATGATTTTCGATAAAAATATCGTTTGTTAAAGAAAATTAAAAATAAGTTGCAACGGCAATTTTTTGAGTAAGTGCGTGTTCAACTATTTTTAGTTTGTTTGAAAGAAAAGTTAAATTTTTGTATAAGAATGCAAGAGCAGTTTTGCATTTACAGCATTATTTTGACTTACATGTGTGAATATAAATTTTGAATTTGAATAAAAAACGATATTAAGCATAGATTATTGAGTTTTTTGGTCAAGCAAATTGATAGAAATTTACAAGAAATTTGCTTCCCAATTAAAATTTATTTTGATGATCTTAAGACTCTTTATTATTGGTTTGAAAGTTTTAGACAAGGTATTGTATAAAAGTTTTTCTGGTACTAAAGTTTTTGCCTAATATCTTTTGAATATTAGCTAGAAAAAAATGTTTTTTAGGTTTTATAACATTTTTGTCCAGTATAAAACAAAGAGAAGGTGTTTTTACTCGTCGATTTATTTTATTTAACTTGAGATTTTTGAATTTTTAAAAATTACGACTATCAATCGATTAAAATGATAAAATTACATAGCCATCATATCTTTTTAATTAATATAATTAATTAATTTTTAAAATTAATAAATATTATTTTTTGTTCTTTGAGTACTTCATAAAAAATTGGTTGACTTTATCGCTCTAATTATTATTTATAGTTTTTATGACAAATTAAATGCCGTTATTTTGATTACATTACTTAAGCTGTGTTTACACTATGTGATTTACTTATAACTTAACTTATGATAATACCAAATAAAAAATTACACTGACGTTTGAAAAACGATATTGAGTTTACAATATACGTGAACAATACGTCAATGTACAGTGTAAACTCACTACTGTATTTAAAACGTCCGTGCAATTTTTGTTTATATTTCATAAGCAAAATCATAAGTAAATTGCATAGTATAAAAAAGCGGTTGTTTTCTAAAATCTTATGTTCTATATCGCCAAACGACTTTTTTAAATAATTTCTCACGACATTCGCTAGCGACTAAAACGACCCTGATAATACGCACTCATGGCAAATCAGTTGAAGCATTCTGCATAACCGGATTTATAAAGTAAATGAATTGTTAGATAACAATGTTGCAGTGCAAAATAGAGGTCATTATATATAACAGCGGTGGCCAAACTTTTTGCAGCAAGAAGCAAACTTGCGTACTTACCTGAAAATCCTGTGAGCTGGACACCAAAATTTTGACTTTTAAATACCTCTGATGACTTTTTCGGTGTTGCTTGGAAAATTGAAATATTGTTCTATTGTTCATTTATTAATTGCGCCACATTTCACTACCTACAGGAGCCATCATTTAGCCACCACTGCTATATAAGACAACCAATAGGAATACAATTAGGAAATGGATAACTCTATATTTAAAAGTCATCACAAAAGCAATTATTTTGAATTAGATGATAATGTCGTTGAGTTTTTTATATACAATTAAATGAGGCATTAATAACATAAAAGCAAAATTTATGACTAAACTAAACAACATCTTTTTATAAATATTGGAACAAAACAGAACAAAATATAATAGGAAAAAAGCTGCCACGAAATACTTTTGAGACAAAAAAATTCAAAAAATAGAACCATTCTAAGTATGACCTTGAGTATAAAGAAGCTCTGCACAAGAAAGAAAAAGAAGTACTAATGTATCCAATACTTAAAAACAATGCAAATGAATAAAGAACCATCTATAACAAAATTGATATTGACATTTTTCAAAATAAAAAATACGTAATATATCAAAGTAATTGTCAGATTATGAAAAACTAAAATTGTTAAAACACGAAGTTGTTACCAAAAAATTCAAGGATATCTCCAACAACAAAGTAAAAGCCGCATGTAAAACAATGAATAACGACAAAACCTTAGGATTGAACAGCGGATTACTCAAACTCAAACTCATCGCTAAAGAAAACCGGAACATACTGGATAAATTGAAAAATAATCTTATGATAAAACCCAAAGGGACCACAAAGTTTTACAAATCCTTAATGCAAACTACTACAGAAAACTATTGCAATTATTGATTAATTTCAAAGAAATTAGTACGGCTGAAAAAAAAAACAATCATATAAAACAATTTTTGACTGATTGCTTCTTGTGAAACAATTATTGTTAATTGTTTCCGTAAAATTTAAAAAAAGGATGATAGCAAATGCCCAAGATGTTTTTGTTCAATACACCTTTGTGTTTTAAGATAATATGAGAATAAATAATACATATATTTACAAAAAAATTGGAAACAACTTTTTGTCTCTTTATAGCATGTTGCTATAGCAGTGTTTACCAATATGTGGGGTTGCAAGTAGATATTACTCGGACCTTAAAAATGATAGGCCGAGAGAATTTAGCAGTAATATAAAACTGCTTTTATCTTCATTTTCACAGGAGTTATAAATTTAATATATTAATTTTGGTTAAAACTTTCAAATTTCTTTTAATTTGGCGACCTATCTAAGAGACTATGTACTATGTTTAATTACCTCCTCAAAAATTTGTATGATTACTATAATTTAAGTATGAATATGAATAAATTTAATTGCGTAAGAAATTATTTTCGTAAATCCAATTAAAAATGTGGATGCGCTTTTCCAATTTACTGAAAAATTTAAAAACTGTAATTTGCTATATTACATGCAAACAAGTAAATTTGAATAAGTTTCAAGGATTTTAAATAAATTATAATTAACAATTTAAATATTATTTACAAAATAAATGAAGTAAATAACCTATATAATAAGTATTAGTTGTTTTTGTGTTGATAAATGTCAGTTAAGCAGTAAGTATTTATTTATATATATTTTTATAAGAAAATAATAACAATACCAAGAAATCATTTTATATATTTAACTTTTTTTAAATTTTTTTTATAATGTTTAAGAATCAATGGATACCAAAAATAAACTTTTATTTTATTTATGATACAGTAATACAATTGTTCAGTAGAATACATTTTAACTTTTATTCTTACAAAACACAATCTTAATTGCAGTTTAAGTTATATATTTAAAGAATAATATAAAATTAGCAGCATATACGGTGACCGCCAAAAAGTGTGCACCATTTTTCAGAAAATTTTATTCTTTAGAAAAAGTTGTGTATGTTATAAAATCCAGCTTTTTACAAATATATCAAATAATCTATACTTAATAAAAAAAGTTCGATTTTCTAGTGTCAAAATCTGAAATGTACAACATTTCTAAAATACATATTTTTTGTAATACTTTTTTCGTGTATTAGTTTTGTCTTATCGAACAATTCCAAACCCACAAAACATTTATTCTTCAGTATATTTTTGTAAAAAATGAATTTTTGTTTTTTTTGTTTCTATTTTAAGTTTTTTAAGTCTTCAAGAATCTTTAAGAAGTTGCAATAAAATGAAACAGTAAAAAATTTTTGGATTTTTTATTATTTTTTAAAGTCTAGTATTTTTCCAAAATGTTTGTCTCTTTTGTGAATGTTACTTTTTTATAGATTAAATTTCAATTAAATGTCCAAAGACTTCTAACGATATGTAATAATAATTATATAATATCTATATAAGCCACCTTTACAAAACAAATTAATTATGCCTGTATAGTATAAAATTTATGTAATGGTCAAAAATAATCTTTGACTATCATCAAATTATTTCAAAATGTTTAAGAATTATAATCAAATTATGAGTACAGAACGTAATTGGGCAATTTGCGGATGTATAGGTTGTAAGTCTACTATATGGTCACGCATTGCAACATTGTTGACAACTTGCCGTCACTTATATATATATATATATACGTTTACAATTTAGAGATTATTTTTGAGAATATTTAGAAATATTCTAGGGATTGTAAAAGGTACAATTGACTAATTCAACTAAAAACAAATTGCATTCTTAGAATTGTAAAAGAAATGTATTAAAACAAAACTCCACTATGCTGGTAGGAAAGAGGCAACTTTAAAATTTTAAATGTTCTACGGTTTGTAAAAGTTACAATTGGCTAGAGAGACAATTGCTTGAGATAGAGGTACACAGGCTGTCTAGAAAGCTCCTCCGGGTCACATATCTCGAGATATATATGTCGGATTAAAACGAAACAAATTACATTTTTAGAATTGTAAAAAAAATATTAAAACCTTTAGTTTTTATTGCAAATTCTGATTTTACGTAAAAAAAAGTAAATTTTGCATTTAATACTTTTCTCATTGCATGATACTTGGCACTGTCACCAAGTCGTACCATACTATTTTTAATTTTGTTTTTTGTCGACACAACTCTATCTTTCACGCAACAAGAAAAGTGTTAAATATAAAAGTTACTTTTTTTTTCATACAATCAGAATCTGCAATTAAAAAGCAGTTCCTATTTAAGATTTTAAAGTTGCCACTTACCACCCATGTGAAGGCAATGGTGGATTTTTATATTATGGTTCAATATATTTTTTTACAATTTTATAAGTGTAATTTGTTTTGTTGTAAGCCAAAATGTTGTTCTTGAGATATTTGAGGCGGGACTTTCAGAACAGCCTGTATACGTTTTTGATGTGCCTTATTTTTTAGAAAAGGTACGTAGAGAACTTTTGTGCATTAAGAACAGAATTTTACAATTTACGTTAATAATTTTAGTTGAAAATTATTTTAAAGATGACATACAGAAAAAAATAATAAAAAGACAAATGGAAGAAACCTTTAAATTTACTTTTTGCATTAAAAAAGATACTTATTTTAGTAAAATGAATTTATAATCATGTGTCAGAGTTTGTCTGAACATACTAAACAGACTAATATAAGGAAATATACTTTTTGTTTGTTTGTCAAAATATGACAAGTGATTGTCATACTTTACTGATCGTTTGTGTGACGAGATATTTATTTAGACGCAAGTCAGATTAGTATGTAAGTTTGGTGTGTATGGGAGTATTGGCCTTGTGACTATTGGAGAACACTGAGTGATAAAACTAAAAATAACATTGTGCAAGGTTTTTCTCATATATACATACCAAACGATTTTTATGTATTGCAAAAAATAGTGGTGGGATTGATATACACACACTACATATTATTGACTGCGTACAGTCAAGCTCACATAAATTTAGTACAGGCAAATCTATTTGGTGTAACAAAAGTAGCATCTACTTTACTTTTTATGTAAGCAAATAGTAAGTAAGGCAACTTACTTACCTTACCTCACATAAAGCTGTTTACTCAGCACTTTATACATAACCTTATTATTATAAGTAAATTGTCAATACAAATATATCAACTGATTTTTTAAGCATTCATTCATTTAAATGGTCAATTAAATTTTTATTTCTAGCAATTTTCTACAATATTTAGTTTTATAAAATATTACGTAATCTATTTAATTTCTAGTGGCATACAATTAGTATTGGTTTTTGCATTTTATATATAAAAAATATAAAAGTAATGAGTAACCAATTACAAGAAGATGCTGAAAACATTCAAATTTTATCCCCACTACTAAATACGGCAAATTTCTTACTAGTGAGCTTGGTTGCAAAATAGTCCTTTTGTGGCATGAGGGGAGGTAAAATTCTTACTTTTCCTCACTTGTCATTTTGGAAATCGAACTGCATGTTAAGTAAGCAAAAGTGAGGTAAGCTAAAAATATCTAAAATTAGTGGTAAATGGAAAACACCTACTGCCTTCTAATTCATACTGATTGGTTCAAATTAGCATCAGGCAATAGGTTAAGAAACATTTAAAATCAACAATTTTAGATAATCGCGTAAGAGATCTAATATGTTTGTACTACATTTATGCGAGCATAACATATTTTATATGGTACGGTTTATTTTGTATATTTTGGTATTCTAAAACAAAGAAAAAAAATTAACCAACTCAAAGAACAAAATATTATCTAAAATATTTTGATATTTTGATCTCTGTTGGTGTCATAATTACCACTGTAAACAATCTACGTTTAAAAAAATGAACTACCCCGAAAGAGTTGAAATTTGTTTTACATAGTTGCGTATATCACATATAATCGATTAAGTTTTAAAGGTTGTAAGTCACTTCTAGAACAAGTTATCTTGAATTAACTCTTTATATCACCGGAGACTTTATTTTTGTTTACCTTATTTATCACATTAGTTTGAAGTCTTTTTTGTTTGATCTAATTATTAGTGCTTTGAATCGTGAGTGGGAAGAAGTTTTACCAAATTATACCATTCCAAAAATTACAAATGATCGGAATGCAGTAACATATATACCATTCCATGAATATACGAATATGTTGGTCGACCATGGGAAATAAACCTCAAAAAGAAAACTCAAAAACCTGTAAAAGAGATTAAAATAGACAAGATATAAGTAATTGGCCA